>JAPZDV010000021.1:25509801-25527490 GCA_029814665.1 Acanthurus lineatus | reverse complement strand
CGCACTCGCAAAAAAATCGGATTTCACAAAAAAATCCGAATTGAGCATTAAGCCCTGCAGTGTGAACGTAGCCAAAGAGCATCCCTGTAACCATAGTGACTCAGTCTCACTCATGCCTGCCTGCATGTGATGCAGATGAAAGGAAAATACGCTGTTATCGCTGTTATCTTTTTTAAACTTGTTTTTTTTCTGCAGGAGTCTCATGGCTAATATGTGATGGTTGCAAGCCCTTTTTTAAAACTGCAATCCTGCTAACAATCCCCATTTGTACTTCATGTATCAGTTGTCTGATTACACCTTTTTCTAAAACTGTAGAGCAATAGTTATCTTTTTTTTTTGTATTACAATGACATTACTATATGAAGGTACTATTTTACTCCTTAAGTATTAAAATGCAGATATGGGAGTATTGTCAATCCTCCAATCCATCTTTGCAAGTAAAGAAGATTTTGGGGCCAAATATGTAAAACAATAACAACACAGCCGGTATCCCTGCTTCAGCCACCCTCCATGTCACAGTAAATGCACTTTCCTAGCAGTAGTTTAATACTTAAATATGGTAATGAGCTCAGACAAAAACAAATGCTTTGAATTCTTAGAACAAACAGCAGGCACTGTGGTTACAGTAAGGCATTTCATTCTGCCTTCATTTGGTCCCTGACGTCCGAAGGCAGAGTTTCAAACAGTGTCTCTTCCACAATAAGGCCACTGCGCTTTAAAGCGCGACAGCAACCGAGCTCTTGTGGCAGAAGCTCAAAGTGGTTGCCTTTGAGCTCCAGGTACGTCAGTAGAGCCAGGTAGGAAATCTTTGGCGAGAGTATGGACAACGAGTTTTTTCCAAGCTTAAGAGTTTTGAGCTTTTTGCAAAAGAAGAGCTCATCTGGTAGATTCTCAATTTTGTTGCAGGTGACAGAAAAGTACTGGAGACTCTGAAGAACTCCAATTTCTGGTGGGATGAATCGGATGTCGTTATTGGAAAGGTCCAGGTAGCGCAGCTTGTTGCACAAGAACAGGTGTGAAGGCAATATCTCGATCTTGTTGTGGCTGAAGTAGAGGCGCTCGAGGCTACCAAGCTTCTTGATATGCTCTGGGATATACATGATACCGTTGTACCAAAGTTTGAGGCAAGTGAGTTTTCGAAGATGCTGGAAGCTGATGATCTCCTCTATGGAGCGAAGGTTATTCTCTTTCAGGTCAAGCTCTTGCAGATTCGTCAGGCTGAAGATTGCATGTGGGATGCGCTCCAGATCACAACGCACCAGGTCCAGCTCGATCAGATTGGACATCTTTTTCAGATTGTTGAGCATTACGAGCTTGGTGCCGTCATTGTGCAAGTACAGCCGCTGCAGATGGCTGGAAACGTCCACTATGGACTGGGGTATCTTTGTCAAATTACTCTTAAGGGACAGAGTTTTCAAACACTTCATCTCCCGAAGTGACTCAAAAACTATATTTTTGGAGGCATCAGGGCTTAGAGATCCGGTGAGATAGAGCTCCTCCAAGTTGCGGAGGCCGTACATCCAGTTTGGAAGTTCCCTGTTATCGTCGAACTTCACACGAAGCACTTTCAGGTTCTCTTTGAGGAAAGAGGTAGCTGTGGTGTGTAACTTTAAAGAGCACTGGTACAGAGACAGCTCCTGGAGGTCTTCCAGCTGAGAGATCGAAGCAGGGATGGTGACGTTGTTTATGATCTCCAACTTGAGTGACTGCAGCTCCGTCAACTCAAAGACCGTGTCCGGTAAACCGGGGAGCATGAACAGCTGCAGTTCGAGTCTGTTGTTGGTGTTTGTCTGAAGTCTCTGGCGTAGTTTTTCTGCAGTCCACTCATGGTTGAGGTTGAGCTGTTTGAGTTTGTTCTCGCTGACCTCAGACAGAAAAACTGCAAATCGTTTGGAATACAGCGGATCATACTGATCGATCATGTGCAGCATGAAAGCAAAGTCATTCTTGACGTCCGGGATGTCATTGATGCCTGTTTCCTGTCGTACGTACTCAAAGGAATATTCCTTCAGTGAGCGGTAAAACAGCCAGTAAGAGGTGTAAAGGCTTGTTAATCCATAAAGGGCCACTAAACACAGGTAGCAGTATGAAAGCTTAGAAAACAGATGAGCCATGGTGTGATTGCATTCAAAGTCTTTATATCCCGTCATGTCCTGGATCTCAACTTCACAACGAACTCTATTCCGAACTTTGTTCACCAGAGAACTGTTGTAGGCAATGATCAGGAGGAATTTAAACACCTTGAAGACAGTCTGACGAACATACATAAGATAAAGGATGTCTCCTTCCTCGACGTGCAAACGAAACTTCTTTACCTTTTCAAACAGAGCTTTAGCTTGTTCACCTTCTTTTTTGTCAAGAACACTCGCTGATGGCTTTTCAATTACAATCTTTTCCGGGATAGACCGGAGTGATTGCGTCTTTTCCAAACTTCCCTCTCCAGGAGACACACAGATGTTGGACCTGGAGGTGCCGCTCTTTTTAGGGTCCTTTTCTTCCGGATTTTCTCCGGACACCTCGGACAAAGCTCGCGTGGTCCACGGAGAGTCGAAACACTTGCCAAGCATAGATATAAAATGCTCTATTTTAGAGCTTGAGCCAGGGAATTTGAACCAAAAGTTGCTACACACCATAAAGACTAAAGTGTGTATGAGAACCAAATAAGGGAAGTACTTGGCATACCAATGCAGAGCCTTTTCGTAACACATCTGATTGATGAAACTGTACTGTTGCAGATCCAGATCAGTTTTCAGGCCTGTCATTTCTCTCGGTGCAGCTGAAATATTTGACTGCAGGTATAACAGTGACTTCACTTCCATGTCGCTTGTGTTGTTTGAAGATGATGATTGTCTCTGAGGAAGGCAGATGATTTTATCTTGCATTACCTACAAGAAAATGTAAAAAAAAAAAGAGATAAATTAGCAAAATCCCTTAAAGGAGACATTCAGACATTTGATGACAACAATCAATGTGTTTACATGCACAGTCAGCTTTCTCTTGTAAGTTGATTTTTGCACATGTAATGTATACAAGAGACTTGATTTCTGTAATCAGAGTACAGGATTACACCACATTCAGACCCACATTGGCCTTGCTTGAAAATAAAGATCCCCCTCATTCATTTTAACATGACCACCCTGTTGATGCAGCAGGTCTGTCACTGCAGAGGGTTTTGACCAAAAACTGCAGAGTCATCTGTTGAAAAGATCAATCCTGCCTCGACTTTTAATAGAAGGGATTGCACCTCACACATCAGGGTGCTTTGTTGGCCAATCAAATGTAACGTCAGCCACATTTCTACTGCTCACCCCCACGTTGTTGTAGTGTTAGATATAATGAATGCTACCATAATAACTTTGAAGGGCACTTAACTCCTCAAAGTGTTTTGGTAAGTGATTATCCTTCAAAACTGAGGAGCAGTTAGCATTACTTTGAAACATGTTTTCAGTCTGTAGCTGTTTTTTAACTGAATGTGTGACCCACTTGTCTGTGTTTCTAATAACTCATTACACCCCCACCTCTTCCTGTGTTTTTTTTTCTTGGCAGAGAGCCTTGCAACAATCTCAGTCCTTTGCTTGTTCCTTCTACCTGTGCTGATGGCAAATCCATTCCTCTGAGTAACCAGTTTACTGACTACATGCAAACATTCTGGCCTGAAAGTTGACATCAGTAAACAACAAGAGCCTTTAGTTTTTACTCGCAATGTAAATAATGAAACACAGCTGCTTCACTCTGAAATGCTAATAACAGGAAATGGGCACTTTGATTTGAAGGTGGAAGTCTCTGAAGGAGAGACATTTTGTTCACTCTGTTCAGCTGCAGGACATAAATGCAAACAAACTCTATATGTGAAGGGTGAATGTAATTTGTCATTATAACTTTAATGATGGCAATGCAGTTGTGCTGCGGCACATCAGAGATTAAAATGCAAAGTCAGGTCTGCTGAGGTCTCTGAAGAGCTGATCTGCAGGATTTTACAATCTCAGTCTCTCTCTCTGGATTTCACCATTGAACTTTAAATGCCGGGCATTATTGTGAAAGACAAAGAAGTAATTACACAAAATGGCATGTTGACAATGCTCTGACTCTAAAAGTTGACTTTGCTGCATAATTAATTATCCACTCAGTGCACAAACCGCTTTATCATGTCCAAACACTGTGATAGTGAGATTAGGAAACAATAGCTGCTCTCAACTTGATAAATATCTTGTTAACAGTTTTTTTTCTGAAAATATTCTGGTGCAATTTCCAGGATTTACACTACAGAGTCTCAGAGGAGCCAAAAAATGTTCCTGCACAGAGAGAGAAGTTAAGCTGGCCAAATGAGTTAAGAATCTGACGTTTACTAAGGCGGCTGGGCGGGTAAATGTTTCCAACGGTAAACTCCTGACATACTGAATGGTTCCTTTGCTGCACACAGTCCAGGTTGTAAAACCAGGGAATTAGTTGAGTCTGTGCCAAAGCAGGAGGCAAAGCAGTAACACTGCATCAGAGGAGCCTGAAGGCCTTGCCCTGGCCAATGAAATTACTCTAGATTAAGATACTCATTTTATCTTATAAATACGTTGCAGTCCGAACTCATGTTACATTATCGTGCATTAGCTTCCGTTCTCCTTCACTTTCAAAGGGATGGCAGCACAGGCCATTAAAAAAACCTTATGCAACACTGTGAGGCAGAGCCTGTTCCCTTAAGTGGAGACATCATGGTGAGGCATATTGTTACTGACCTGAAGGGTGCAGCCAAAGACACCAATCATGAGCATGATCACAGACAGATAATCGGTGAAAACATCCCACCACGGCTTCAGGACTCGGAACGCCGGCTGTTGTTCAGAGAACTGCCGGAATTCCATTACGGGAATCATGATGCCTGTCACAAAAGAATGGGAGTTATTCCACATGACTTCTTTTAGTCTGTACAATGGAAAAATAGTTCAGTTATAGTGAAACATTATAGTATTTAATTTACGATATGATGGGTATTTCTTTTGTTAACAAATCATATCAGTGTAAGTATACAGTGTTTATTAATGTCCCCATCAAGATAAATAGTAATAACTTTTCCTCCAAAGCCCTCATCAGGTCACAGAGTACATTAGTCCAACACTTACATTTCTACCCAGATACCTCCATAAACTATTCCCATTCCCATCAACCCCTCTAGTTAGCAAAGTACTGTTGCTAATTAGCGAATGCTAGCATGCTAACAAGCTTAACTCATTGAACTTGGGGAACTTTATACCTTCTTAGCATCAGCATTTTAGCACTGCTTTTTTTCTAAGCATGTTAGCCTGCTCTTAGCATTTAGCTGAAAGCATTGCTGTGCTAATGATTAGCCTCACAGAGCTGCTAGCATTGCTGTGCACTCTTATGCCCCGTTCACATCAACAGAAGGAACGCGTGAAAAAACACAGATTCGTCTACATCAGTCCATTGACACTGTTAAACTCAAATTTTGCCCCATCTTGTGATTATCCTGCAGATATTCCTGAAAGTTTGCGACATATCGGAAATATCATGACACTTTTCTTATGACTATCATGATGAAAGGAGATAATACTGAATATATATTTGACAAACAATGACCTATAATCACAATAACAGTGCTAATTATTAAGGTTAGCATGATAACATGCTAAACTATGATGTTGAACATTAAGCAAACCCGCCAAACACAAGCAGGTTGGCATCATGTATGCTAGCATTTAGCTAAGTGCTGGACATAACACCTAGCCTCCCTCTAATGGAGCTTTAAGTCCTTCTCTAGTGGAGCTTACACAAATGCACATTACAAATGTAATTATTTAAAAGTCAGCGCCCATAAAAGTATAAATAAATGAGTCATTGTGTAGAGCTTGTGACAAGTGTTTGGACAAGAACTTCACAGTCCTAGCTGCTGAAGCTGCAGCTCAACCTTTAGGGACTTTAGTTTGGAAACTGAATGGTGGTCAGTTCAGATCCAGTAGACCAACAGAGAGTGGACTGGTCCCTGAAGAGGTGCTGGTTTAAATCCTGAAGAGTGGTGAGCCCTTGAGCAAGATGCTAAATGTAGCCCAATCACTCTGCAGTCTGTCCCAAAATGCATCAGTAGGTCTTGTGTGTGCATGTGATATATATTTTAGGCCGATGTGTGTTCAACAGGGGAGTACACAAAAACTAAATTTGCCCAAGAGGGATTACTAAAGTGTTTCACAATAACTGACCGAACTAATTTGGTTTAGTTTGAATTAAATCAAATCTCAGCCCTTATTTATCTCTTTTTAGACATTTATAACGATGTCTTTTCTTAAAAGCACGATCATGAAAGAGAGCAGTGTGTCCCTGATGCTGCTTCATGCTCACAAACTCTGTGGTCACCTTTTGTAAATTGCTTGCAGCTGCAAGTGTCTTATTTCCAATATCAATCTGGCAGTGATTCGGCTGCACCGTCATTCAAAATTAAAAGGCTTGTTGATGACAATTCACCATAAGCACAAGTGATTTGCAAAGTGCATGATTTTATCATAATCATTAGGCTGATGGAAACCATGCAAATGTTTTAAAAATGTAAATAATTTGCAACTACAAACATTTGCTGTATTTGTCTAAAAGTCTAAGCAGGTACAATGAATAATCTTTATATCTTTAATGCACATGACAGTCTGTTAGCTTGTCATTGTTTTATCATGTGCAGCTCCACAGTGCCAAAGGGACAGGTTTTGTCTATCTGAATACATCCACACTCGAACTTTACTTCATTATTGATAAGTTAGCAGTGAGGTATTACTGAATATGTTGCTAAAAGCCTGGGGGGTTTTAGACAGATCATATATATATATATTTTTTGTTCAATAATGTTTTTTCCATACAAAATATTCTGTGTCGATTCTCCCATCTAAGTGTCAAAACAACAGACGGGATGAGGAGCAGCCATTCAGGGGATGTTTACACTCATCTGTTTACTGATGGTTGACTTTAAAGGATCAGTTCAGCCAAATTTCTACACATCTATTTTTCTTACTTAGCTCTAGATATGCAAATATTTTTATGTGCGAAGGTTTGAGATATTAATCTCTGTAAAATTTTGTTTCTAGTACTGGAAAATGTTTTTAAATTGCTCAGGATTTTCCACTTTTTACATCAGATAGTTACTGTTTACATATTGAAGACCTACTTCAGTTAAGCATCAGTGTATTTTTGTTTGGGATGTGACAGGAACTGTTACAGAAAATGGCAGCACAGCCTGCAATAGCTGCAAAAATAGCCTTTAATGGCCGAATGCATTAAATAAAATTATTCTGCATCTTTCAAAATATTCCTTTTGTCTGCATCCTCTGGATTGTGAAGCTCTGGTATACGAGACAACCCAGTGCTTTATAAAGATGATAAAATTGGCTTCGCTTGAGTCAGCTACAACAACAAAATGCTGCCTAATACATCAGTAATAATCCATCAACATAACATAGACATAATATAAACAGAGATTTTTGTCATAATTATGATGACGGTGTTGCAGGATGTTGAAACTGATTATGACAAGTTTTTTAAAAGCCATTTTCCAAGCTCCTAGCACCTGAACAAATTCCTTTATTGTACTAAAGAGCTACTTTAGCAAATAAACACTGCAACTTGCTGGACACAGGTAATGAAAAGAATGGTAAAAATCACTGGATTTTGCATTCCCCATAATGCACTTTTGCCAAATCTTTCATTAGATCTTCTCTGCTTCCTAAAAATCAGGACAACAGTTTGTATCACAGAGTTTCTGATTAAATGCTTAAAACTTAATCTCATATGACCCTGATGGCATCACCAGCTGTGCCTTTTGTGATAGCTGGACTAAATCTCATGTAAAATCAGCGCAATGTCCCTTTATTAAGCTTGAGATACACATTTCAGGAGCTGAATTCTTGAAACTTGGGCAATTAAAATCAAATTAGACGTTTAAATACCACAAGAAGTTGCCTGCTTGAAAAAATTACTATGATCAGTTTTGTCATTCGAATATGCTTCCCTTTTAAATTTTCAGCAATGGGTGGGATTAATGAGACGTGTAATAAAAAGCAAAGAGAAAAGGAGGACTTAAGAGTCAGTAGAGGAAGCCTGTAGTTTGTATTAGGCACTTAGGAAAAATCCTGTCTTTCCACTGGATGAGTCAGCCATTGAGTTGAGCTGACCAGGCCATATCCTTGCCCCTTCCTGACAGGAAATTTGTCTGAATCCCAGATATCCAAAAACAGACATGTTTGGAACACACCCAGCCCCGAGCATACAGAAAGTCCCATCTCGTTAAGGAGGTGGAAAAAAACTACCCGCATTGCAGGACAAAAAAAAACACACACACACATCTTAGTCGTTATTAATGAAGCAGACTTCTATGGAGTTTCCCGTTAAACTGAATCTCCCTAAAATAAAGTGCCAATACGATGAGAAGAGCTGTGATTCATCCTGTGATCTGCACAAATCATCAATAAGTCATCCGGTTTGACGCCTGAGTTCCCCGTTAAAACACTGAGGAAACATTCAGGGGGTGAACTTTATTAAACGCTTTGAACGCAGCTTAAACGCTCCTGTACGCCAACTATTTATTATTATTATTCATTATGACTGTTAGAATAAACCAGGTAATCTAGCTGTAATCTCAGTGTAAACTAGTTGATGAAACGCTCCTCGGACTGCAGATTAAATTTATTATCCACACACCGCAGCATTACGCTCCCTAAATGCGTCTCCATCAGCACAGAGTCGGTGATTTACCTTCCTTTTTGGATGAGAGCTGGAAGTCGGAGAAGGTCTGAGAGCTCGGCTTTGGCTTTTCATGCGACGGGCTCTCGGTTCATGATGTGCGGGGTCCTCCTTCGTCTGCGTCCGCTAACCTTCCCGGATCCTCTGGCGGACCGTGCAGGCATGCACTGTCAGCCAACAGGGGCGTGGACTGGTGGAGGAAACCCAGGCTGAGACTTTACTGTGAGGGATGTGCTGTTTGGGAGACAGCTGAGGGGGGGGGGGATAAACCTCAAATCCCCAGCAATGATCTGCTGATTATGCTCATAGGAACAACACAGTAGAGCCATTATCCTCTGTGCTCAATAAATAATTAAAGGTTTCTCATTTGCCTTTTCAAACTTGGAGGATAAAAAAGTACCTTTTAGTTTCTGGTTTATTTTTATCTTTAAGTCTAACAAAGAAAGCCTGTGTTCATGTACACATCCAGTGCTCAAAAAAGTACCAACGCGTACAATAATGTGAAGCTATGCAAGGCCCTTAGGTACTTTTAATTAAGTTTCTACTAATGCGCATCACCAGCAAAATGTAGTTAAAGTTGCTATATATAAAATTGTAGCACTAATTACAGTTCGGTTTCTCATTTTGAAATTACAAAATGTAATTTTCTTTGTTAAAATCTCTTTAGTATGTTTTGATATGTGTTCTTAGATTATCTCAAATGTTTATTACACTTCGAACATTTTAATACAAATTAAAAAGAACAAGAAAATTACAAAGGAATTTCTTTTTTTTTTTGACATTACTCATCTTATTTTGGATTGTATTTTATAATCTCATCATATTCCCCTTCAATGTAAAACATAAATCTTAAAAGTGAAAAACTACAAGTTTGAAAAAACTTCGTTGATTTTTTTATATATATAAAAGTTGAAAGCGAAACTGTAAAACTGTGGAAAATGGAAATAAAGTGGGCTACATAAGAAACATAAAGGATTAGTTTTGAGTTACTGTTTCCTTAACTTTGCTCATTTGTCACTTTTGATATGTTTTATAAACTTTTATAGCTGTTTTTGACAACCAGATTGCCTTTTGTTGCTGCTAGACAGGAAAGTGCAGATCTAATGTTCCCACAAAGTAAAATATCAGTGATTGCCTTGGGAACTTTCCTCTTATTCTCAGCCCTGCAATGAACTTAACTCCATAAAAGCTGAAACTGTTTCACAGAAGTACAACTTTATGGAAATGTTGAGGGCTATTGACCTCTGGTTATTTTGAACCACATTGTTGGAGAACTTCCCGGATTTAACAGTGATGTGAAGCTAAAGTGCACAAAGGGGAACAAAATTAGTCACCATTATTGAAAAGAACAGACCTTCTTCAAAGATCACGATGATGCCTTCAAGGTCACCAAGTTCTGAATAAAGTTCCCTAAGTTGTTTTACTTGGTGAGAGGAAAATGTTAATTTATTAGTTTTGATGTTGTAATTTGAGTGACTCTTATTGAGAAGTCGAGTATTTTAATGCGTTAACAGGCGGCAGAATAAATTTAAGACAGAAACGTTGAATAAATAAATCATTATTTTCATTATTAACAAAAAAGAAGAAGTGTAAACAACATTACAACTTGAGAAACACTTATTTTAAGACTGCTTTATAATTGGGTTTTGTCATCTTGCACCCCTAAAAAAAGTTAGATATAGGTGTTTGCTTTCGTACGTACATTTCAATTGTACGCGACCTATATTTACAGCGTTGCTAATTTCCGACGGTATTAAACGCGGCACGCTCCCTCCGGCCCCTGATGACGTAGCCGTCTCCTGACCGCGCGGTTCGTCGAAGCTGCGTTTGAGTGTTTGTTGACCTCAAGTAAGTTGTGGTTGCCGACCTGCTGGTGTGGCTTAGCTGCTAACAGTAAATGGTACGTGTTTCTTAAAGAAGAAAATGATGACAGTAACGCTTTTCGCTGTTATTTAATGTAAAACTAACAGCTACTGGAACAACCAGCTCGTTTAGCAGCCATAACTAACGTTACAGCTGCTACCGTCGGCTAAAGCTAGCTAGCTAGAATAAGCTAGCGTTAGCCGGCAGGTGGGTTTTCGGCTGTAGCTAAAAATAACACGTGCTTTACTAACAATAAGAGTGTTTGTTGTGTTCAAGTGGAACAACAGAAACCTTCTGAGGGCAAATAAGGTGGCGAAAAACTGTCCTGACAGGGTTTTCAATCTACCAAAAACAGGTAAAATGCTGGACTAATGTGTAGCACGTTTGCGCCATCTAGTGTTTTTAGTTTTTCAGGATTTATATAAATAAAACTAAAACTGTGCAAAAGGCCATTTACCATTTCCTGGAGCCCAAGGTGACTTCTTCAGATACTTTTTGTCCGACTAAACAGCAGTAAACTTTACTGTTTTTTTAGCGGTTTTCAACTATATTTGAACTTATTTGTCTAAATTACAGAAAGGAAAAAAAGCAAAGACTACAGGTTAGTAAGATTATTGACTGAAACAACCCAAAATTACATTTGTTTGCATTTTCCTTCCCTTTTCTACACTAATTTATTTACTAATTTAGCTCCCTGCTTTGTCCTTATTCCTTATATTTTTATTAAAGTGTTGCAAATTCATTCCCTGGCATTTACTTTCCTTTTGTTCTTCATGTGTTTTCATTAAAGAGTTTAGAGGAAAACTGTTCAAAGTCCACAATAATTAAAAATTTGAAACTTGTAAATTTTTGGCTTGTTTCTGCATTTATTAATGATTATCATAATTTAGTTGATTAACTTTATTGTTGATTTTCATCTGATAAATAATTGACCCATGAGTCATTTTGGAATTTGCATAGAAAGGTTCAAAAATTGAAATCACAGTAATAAATCTTTTACAAATTGGCACCGAGTTACCTTTTTTTGCATTAATCAGTTTATTTCCCCAGTTTTCCTGTTCTCTCTGCTTTCCCTTTAGTTAGTGTTACATTGCCAGATTCACTAACTAAAAACTGATGTCATGTTTATTTGTTTAAAGTGACTTATTGCATCAGCCAACATTTGTGAGCATAATCTCTAAAGTTTTGGGATTAAAGCACACCTGATGTTTAGCTGACTGATACTTAAACCTTTTTCTTAAAGAAAAGTGAAATGCTGGTGAATTTTTTTTGGTTGCAGTGGGAAATGTTTGTCACTTGAACCTTATAACCACTGCAAATAGATGCATGTGTGAGCCAGTGTGACAGAAGCAAACATGCATGCAGAGCACTTTCATTTATCACAGGAGAGCACGATGAGGACAAATCTTTTTCATTTTATTTTTCATCTCTCTCTCTTTTTTTGTGCAGCATGAGCATAGTACGACAAGTCCTGGGTTTCTCCAAGTTTGCTTGTCATTCAGCAAACATTAACTGCAGACGAAGCTTTTGTACTTCACAGGTAAGTCCGCTTCGGTAATCCTTGAATGTTTCTACTCTGCACAATATGTTATTGTTGATAAATTATTTTGAAGGACTTATCATGAAAGTGTAAAACTCTTTTTAAGGAAGTAAATTATGCACAGATTTAACCACAGCAGCTACTGAACAACAGACCAAAGTCCTGGTGTTTTAGTGAACAGCACCATCTGTGAGAGTTTAATGATTATTTTACACCTTATGCAGCCTGTTAGAAAAGTTTGTTTTTGGTGTCACAAAAGGTAAAAATGTAATAAGCTGCTACTTTAAGTGCAATTTATATTGTTTTTGTGTTTCAGCGTATAATGATGTCGCGGCACACTCACTCAAAAAGAATTGAGGGGATAGACAAGAACGTATGGTGAGTGAAAAAGCTGAACATTCATTTGTTTGCACAGCAAGAGAGAAATTTTGTTCTCAGATCTCTGATCAGTTTCCCGTGTTACACACACACTGTTGACTTTGGTTATAACGGATAAAATAACCGTCAGTCAAAGCTGATATCAAACCATTTGGAAGAGAGACTTCTGTTTAGTTTAAACATTATTCAGTTTGACTGAATCTCTGTTCTGCTCAGTCATGCTTTATGTCACTGTCAATTCAGGGTGGCGTTCACAGCCATGTCAGCTGACCCGTCCATTGTAAACTTGGGCCAAGGCTTTCCAGACATCCCTCCACCTTCCTATGTGAAGGAGGCTCTGGCAGCAGCTGCATCGGTGGACAAGCTGAACCAGTACACCAGAGGCTTTGTAAGACTCACACAAACATCACACCTTTCCACGGATAAACAGGCTTATTGGTAACAGGTGATGGTATCATGATTTGGTGTGAAGGGGGGGCATCCTTCGGAGGCTCAGCTGTTCACAAGGAAGGACGGGGCGACTTTACCACCTTGTCCAACACATGACTGTACAAAAATATGACTACAAGGACTCAGGAAAACCTCTTAAAACTGTTGTCAGTAAACACAGTTTCTTTGGAAATAACTTTATAGGAATTAGGGTTGTAACACCGAAATATTTTCACTATCTATCTTATGTTGTTCATTTATACTTTGTGTCTTCTCTTGATTTACAAGGGTCATCCACCTTTGGTGAAAGCCCTCTCTGAGGTTTATGGGAAGGTCTGTGGGCGTCAGATTGACCCGTTCAAAGAAATCCTGGTCACAGTTGGAGGTTACGGTTCCTTATTCTGCACCATTCAAGGACTGGTGGAAGTAGGAGACGAGGTCGGGACTTTTGTCTCATGCAGAGTTTTTTATATACATAGGCATTCATTTATACTTGACATATAGTAAATGCATTTGTTTTGATCTCCAGGTCATCATAATAGAGCCTTTCTTTGATTGCTATGTGCCCATGGTACGAATGGCAGGAGCCAAACCTGTGCTGATACCTTTACGCCCTGTAAGTTAAACTCAAAGCTACTGACGTTTATCAAACACGTTTCAGTACTTAACCACTGCGCACCCTGGAGATGTGCGTAGATTTTCAGAATTAATGACCTAGAATTTCTTGTTTAATATTGTAGAAGCCTGGAAAGAAGGCAGTCACAAGTGCAGACTGGTTTCTTGACCCAGATGAGCTTTCCAGTAAATTCACTTCAAAGACAAAGGCCATCATCATCAACACCCCCAACAATCCCATTGGGAAGGTGAGTTTACATCAGCTATCACTCAACACATCTGAGAAATGTAAACACTTTCTGACTTAAAATGTAAAACAGATCGAGTGCCTTCAGTAGTTCCCGTCTTCTTCCTGCAGGTTTTCACCAGAGACGAGCTGCAGATGATCGCTGATCTTTGCATCAAACATGACACTCTGTGCTTCAGCGACGAGGTTTACGAGTGGATCGTCTACAGAGGACAGCAGCACATCAAAATCGGTACGTTGCTATGCTTTCTGTTCAGCATACATGTACAGTAAGCGTGAAGGGAGCCAATTACCAGCCTCCATCTTCAATGCAATAGATTCTGCTTTGTTCCTAACAAACAGCTGCAGGCAGAAAAACCACTTAAACATGCAGCAGCACTTGTTTCAGCGTCCAGTTACACCAGAGAGTCGCACAGCAGAGGTGAAACAGGAGGCGCTGGAGGCTCAGCGAAGAAGCTCTGTAACTGTGTGCCGGGCTGCTTGATGAGTTACTGTTGGTGGCAAGCAAACCGGTCACATGTTAGCTAGTTAACATGCTAGTCCAGGCTGGTTAACGCGCTCTGCCAAGGCAGCTGGCAGCTTGTAAAGTGGAAGGAGACAAAACACACTTTGTTCAAGAGAAATACTTTTACATCACCTGCTGTCTCATGACTGGAAATAGAGCAAATAGTGATGATTCTTTCTTCCACTTATAGACTTTATAGATGAAGTTCTCTGGTCCCATGTGTTTAATTGTAGTTACTGTTATAAATTCTATATTTTTACTAGTAAATTTGCTAAAAAACATATTTATTGGCATGAAATTATGTTCTTAATATTAACAACTTTACAAACTGTGACTGACCCCCAAATTTGTGATATTGATCTCAGCATTTTCTTGAGTAAATTTGAGTTTCCTGAGGTTTTGATGCAGTTTTCTCTCTCTGCAGCCACTTTGCCTGGAATGTGGGACAGAACAATCACAATCAGCAGTGCAGGAAAAACATTCAGTGTTACCGGATGGAAAGTAAGAAATCTGTCAGTATAGAAAACAGTTTATAACATTAAAGAATCAGTTCTTGCACATCATGCAGTTTAAATGTGTGTCTCGTAGCTCGGCTGGTCGATAGGTCCTGAACACTTGGTGAAGCATCTGCAGACTGTCATGCAGAACACTGTATACACCTGCCCAACACCCATACAGGTAAGTCTGCACCGCTCTCACATGTTCACATCCATTACAGAAAGCAAAAGATCATTTATTTTATTCTGTTATCAGTCTGAGACTTGTGGCTGTTTCACCAGGAGGCTGTGGCTCAAGGTTTGTTCCTGAACCTGAAGCTGATGGGTCAACCTGACTGCTACTTCACCTCGCTGGCAGAAGAGCTCGAGGTGAAGAGGGACCGACTGGCCGCCATCGTCAAAGAGGCTGGAATGACTCCTGTCGTCCCTGAGGGGGGCTACTTCATGCTCGTGGACGTCACGTCGCTCAGTGAGTTCCTCAACATTTAAAAGTAATCACAGGCACATTTACATCGGTGTGACTTTCATGTGTGAAAAACACAGCTCGGTAGCTCACTCTGATGTTTTGTTTTGGGTTTTTTTTAACAATTTTCAGTTTTATTGTTGATGTTTTTTTTGCTTTAAAGAAATGATATGAAGAGTTTATTTAAGAGTCTAAATGTAAAGGAAGCTTCAACTCACAGTGAGAAGAAATAACTTAGAGATATTATTGAGTTTGTAAAGTTTCAAGATATATTATAATAGGTTGGTTTTTGAGTGGAGAAACATTTTTGCCTCGAATCTGAAAGTTTTTTCACCCAAACATCTTTGATCAGAGTTAAAGTAACAGCATGTGGGATTTGTTGTTTGCAAACACAACATTGAAACTCAGCCTCGTCGAATCAAACAGACCGAGAGAGCAGCTGTGGTCAAGTGAGCGAGAGAGTGAATGAAGAGAGAGAAGCATTACATTGTTTTTATTTTAGGAAAATCCTTCAAAAATCCTTTAACCTTTGAAAGACCGAGTTCAGTGCACTCTGTGCAGTAACACATGAGCTGAAAAATAGTTTTATTCAGTGTTGACATCCATCAAAACTTAAAACTCAAGTATAAAATAAAGAAAAATGTATTTTTTATCCAATTTAGAACTTATTATATAGAAAAGCAAAAATTAGAGATATACATTCAGAACTAAAAGTCCATGTTATTTTTTGAAGGTTTTTCCCACTTGACATTTCTTCACACTTGGATAAAGTGGATTAGTATTTACATAAATGAACACTGTGTGAGACTGTGGAGCTGATGATTGATCTGATTGATCTGTGATCGCTGCAGATCAGGACCTGTCACATATCCCCGATGAGGAAGATGAAGCCTACGACTACAAGTTTGTGAAGTGGATGATCAGAGAAAAGGTCACACAGTGGAGTTCGATCTGTTTCTGCTTCATTAAATGTACATTCATATAAATTATAACATTCCAGCAACTGTTTTAATGTTTTTATTGCTTTTGTTGAATAAATAGAAACTGGCGACGATTCCAGTCACAGCGTTTGTTGGAAATGAGTCCAAGAAGGGTTTTGAGAAATACATTCGCCTTTGCTTCATTAAGGTAAAAAAAAAGACACATCACTTTCAAAACAATCAAACAAGCGGCACTTTCCTCTTTTCTCTGCTGAAAAAAACTCTTTTCACAACCTTCAATTGTCTTTTTTTCTCAACAGCAAGACAGCACACTCGAAGCAGCGGGGGACATCTTGAAAAACTGGAATAAGACTTAATGGCACGCAGCGTCTGAAGACTTCGGCAGAAGCGAAGAGTTCAAAGTGGAGCACTAACCCTTTGATTGCAACATTGCACACAACCTTTAATCAGGGGTAAATGTTAAAGAAGTTCATGCCTTACTACAACTCTAATCTCCGCTGCCTCTATTGTTCTCCTCCCTCCTGCAGCTTCCTGAACACACTCTTTACACTTTTTAACGCCTGCATTGTGTTAAAGATAGAAACACTTGACATCATGTATAGAAAATGTCTCACATTGTGCAGGAAAACCTTCTAACTTTGAGAGCATAGAAACAGGGAGGATATTAGAGGCAGAGCGTGAGGTCTGGGGCTGTTTGATAAAATTGAATTTCAGAGACTTTGTTTACCTGCATCCTGTTGATATTTCACGATTAAAAACAAAAAAAATCAAAAAGTTGAGCACTCTGAAACAGCATTTTTATGTTAAATGCTTTTCATTCATTTTTTATTCTTTGAAGAAATAATATTTTACCAGTTTTTGCACTTGTTGTAGAGAGAAAACGGTGCTGATTTTACAGAATACTTGATGCTTTTTTGAAAACTTTTCATAACAAATGAGAATCTTTGTGTGCAGGACTCTGAAAGGTGCATTTCTCTTTAAGTTGCCTTCATTTTGCAAGTTGGTTTTGAAGTTTAAATTGACGCACAAGTAGCTTTGTTTTGTGCCTCTTTCATGCCAGATAACGACATCTGTTGTAGTTGTGCTGTTGTCTGGGTGCAAACTGTGAGAGTTGAAACAGATTCTTTTAAACTAAAAAGGAAAATATATGTGAAAATTTGTCATAAATTGTGGGAAAAAGTATTATGATTAAACAGGAGAGGACCATGAAAAACAGGATTCTCCCGATAAAATCTGTAAGGCTGATGACTGAATAACATGTGAGTGTTAAACAAACTCAAAAAGTCATTAAAATCTGTTTTATTTCACATCAGAAGAGAATAACGAAAACAGATGGACAACACTTTAAAAGTTTGTCTTTAACTTTAGGACTCAGGGCAAAGAAGTGAAAGAAAGTCCAGTAAAATGTTTAACAGTTTTCACTTGAATATTTAAGGCTCTTCTGAAGCATTTCTGCATTAAAGCAAAACTTAAAGGCCGTCACCTCT
>JAPZDV010000021.1:25477374-25488727 GCA_029814665.1 Acanthurus lineatus | reverse complement strand
TAAAAGTCCCTTTTCTGTTTCCATTTCTGCTTTGTAACCGTTTGCGATGTTATTTTAGCGCCACTTCCTGAAACTACAGGAGCTTGTGAGGCACTGACCGCGTGTGCGTTAATGTCGTGTTAAAAAAATTAGTGCCCTTAAAAGGAGTTTGAGTTAACGCGTTATTAACGTGTTAACTCAATATTATTATTGTTCATGGTGTCTCTGGCAACTCTTGCAATACAAATATAAACCCAAATATTTCTGTGCTAGAATTAAAAATCAATTGCTGTTTCAAAGTCATAACATACCGCAATATCTGATATCGCAATACTGAGCATGTCACAATATCCCGATAATATCGTAATCATGTGTCTCTGATGATTCCCACCCCAACCAGAATCCAGAATCATGTACAAGAACTAACTTCTGTCTAAAAAAATCTGTATTTCTGTGTATCTGTCTGCCAAAATGAGTCATAAAAAAGTCTCAGGACCACTTTTCCTGGTTTGGCCATCATGTTTTTCTGACACCCTGAGTCAAAGGTGGCTGACACAGAATGAGGATCAATAGTGAAGGTACCTGCTTGTGTTACCATGCGAGCCCTGCTGGTCGTTGAGTGGCGCCATGAGCTCATAGCTAATGACTGAAGATCAATGGTTAGAAACTTGACTGTGGTTTGTCGCAGTGTTGTGTTGACTGTACAGTGGCTGCAGCTGCACCACTGACACACTTCACTTCAGAGGGGAAAAACAATCTGAATACATTTTCTGAATGTGGTTTTAATCACTTAATACATTTTCCAACCACATAACAAACCCCTGGTTATATTCATAAAACAAGACAAGTTTTTCAGCTGTACAAATACAATTTAAAGTTCTCCCAGGATTCATTAGCAACATCATATTTACAGATATTTACAGCTTTTCCTTTTTTAAAAGTTTTAATGACTTCACATATAAAAAATACACTGCATATAAAAAGTTTTCAAAGTCCCTGCATTAGTTTGTCATTACTTCATATTTAGATTTTTAATTGATTTTAATTAACTGTTTTTAAAACCCAAGAACTTAATGATGAAATCACTGAGGGACTGTTGGAAAATGATCGCATTGTGAAGAAAAACACAAAAGAAAACAAAAAAACAAAGACAAACAGTTACAGCTAATGGATTAATTTTGATATCTAACGCTTTTCCCTTTGAAACCAACCATGTAACTCAGATACGATGCACCTGTCAGGCTGTTACATCATCTAAAGCTGAAGTCCACTGAAAGCCACAGAGCTGCTGTTTGTGTCCAAATCCTGTGCAGAAAACACAAACAGAATCACATAATTTGATTTAAAATACAGATTCAACTTCTCATTGAAGACTTTGTGGCAGATGTTCTGTTGGGAAAATGAAAAACTGCATTGTCATCTGGTCAACTTTTGTAAACAAGGAGGTAGAACATGAGAGTTGCCACCTTCAGACCCTCACCTGTTTGTTTGAGCTGTATGTGGAGTAGTTTTTTGTGCAAATTGTGCAGTTTTAACATAGAATTTAGAACATTTAAAAAGAAAAAACATTTGGAAAAAATTAAACAGCTGTATAAACCATCAGCAACTTTCAATCTCCTCCTCCTCACCTTGATAATATTTGTACACTGTGAATAAAAAACTAAAAATATCAGCAAGATTATGCAAAAACAACACAGCTTCTCCTTTTTAACTGCTCTCTTACAGTCCATGATGTCTCCCTCTGAAGAAAAAATTGAAAATGACTCCCAGTGCCACCATGAGCCGCTGTGGTTTCAGGCTCGGAGCCCACATTCAGACGAGCTCATCCAGTCCATTTTTTCAAATATAGACTTATTATTACCTTCCCACAATAAATTGCTCTGGAGGGCTGGGGAAATGCTGCTCTCCGTTTCTGTAACAGTGGCATCTCAGATATCATTAGGAATGCACTATGCAGGGGGACAGCAGATCAATGGATTCCACCACAGAAGCATTAGTACACTCTGTGTATGATCAGTTTACTGAACAACAACACCGCCTCTGCGTCTCTTACTGGAAACAATTGATGCATTGTTGCAGTGAAATTAATCCCCTGAATTCATAACCCCAATCAGATATTCAATTGGCACTACCCAAAATAATTGTGCGGATGCCTTCAAATGAGAAACAAATTCTGCGCCGAGGCAGAGGCAAGACAAAAGAAACACTGCCCATTCAGCGCGGCGAGCTGCTTTGTCATCTCAATGAAACAGTCTGAGCATTTGACTTTGATTTGATTTAATCTTACATTCGTTTTTTTTATCACTCCCCATCCAAAAGAACCAATTTAAATCCACAGAGAGACGCATTGAGGATGTGAGTAACGTGGTTATGTTTTTAGAAAATACTTTTGCGTGTCAGCGAGTGTCAGACTGTGAATGGGTCCGGGTCATGATCATTTCCTGGAGCAATATTGAATTCTCTGCAATCCAAACATGATCGACATGTTGGGCCTCAACAACCCTCAGATGAAAATACTCTTCACTCCAAATCGACACATTGAAATTTAAGACTAACATAATCCAGTGGGTGTTTATCCGTCACCTGAATAACAGACATCTGTATAGAAAAAATTGAAAGTGAACGACTTTGGTCCGGGTGTTTTGTACTACTACAGTGCAATCAAAATTTAGCAAGTTTCGTGCCTCTTGAGTTTGTCCTGCAGCCTTGAAAGGGGAGGATGAACGGAGGAATATTCAGTCATGTCAGCTTAACTGCTAGACGCCGTTATCAAATAAGTTCCTGTCTGGTTAGTCTAGAAATGGACTAATTGTTTTTGGCAGTAATCTAAATGTATATCCCTACAACACTTTGCGAAACAGTGCATCTGTTTACTACGGTAAGGATGCTTTCACACCAGGCTTGTTTGGTCCGAACTTTCGGACTTCTCGGTTTGATCCAAACAAAATTAGTAGGTGTGAAACCTTCCCGGATCTTTGGTTCGAATCAGACAGCCAAACTTTCGTCTGACCAAAGGAAGTGGTCTCAGTCTGGACCAAACTGAATGATTGGGTTCATGTCCAGTGTGAAAGCAAAGGTTCGGACCTTCGGACTTTCGTATCAATGACAGGAAGTTATGGCAGGCTACCCGGAAAATGAAAAACCTATGTTGCATTTAGCGAAACATGACATGAGCCAAGGAACTACATTGGGGGAAGAGGAGACCAAATACCTTATTAACATTTAGTTTGAAGACTTTATTTAGAGAAAGATATCATGTAGGTTTGTCATGTAAAGTTCTTTAGTCTGTTTAATAATGCAGTGTGAAACCGAAACCGACTGCAAAAAACACATACAATGTAACGTAAATGTGAGCCTTGGTTCGGACTTTCAGGCGTAAAAGCTCCCTGAGATTATGATTAAAATAACCCCAATTAAAGATTCCAAAAACAGAAATATATTTTTCAGAGATGTTTCGACTGTATCAGTATGTATTTGTGTTGCAACCAAAACCAAAACATTGTGGACCGAAGCTCTTCAAAAGCCTCATACTTGCTGTTTGATTCCTCCTTTAATAAGCTGTTTATCTTTTTGTGGTGTATTTCTAAAGGATGCCATCTAAAAAACCAGAATATGAGGTCTCTTTTGTCCTCTGAGTCCCATAATGCAGCTTAGCCAGCAAACTCAACAAGCCCTCAAAATGTAAAGTCCCATCTCCTGCAGGGGACAATAAATATTTCAGAGAGGTTGTATCAGTTAAGTGACATGGTCACAATGAGAAAAGCTTGCAGTCTGAATTAAAGATGTACTCTGTACAAATGCTGTGGCCGCATTAGATTAGCCACAACCTGTAATCTGTCACTTAGCTGCAGCATGCCTCGCTGTTTGAACTGATGTAAACTGCTGCTGTCTGGGCACAGAGCTGGGGAGTGTAATGGGGATTCATTGATCCACTGGTCTTTAGCTGATTGAGTTAGATAATTAAAAAGCCTCTTGTATCAGTTCCATTAAGGATTGTTTGTGTTGCTTTTTTTTTCTTTGTGCTCTTGTTCTTTAAACAGCAAAACTTAGAGCTCCAGAGAGCCTGCTGGAGAGTAAACTCTGTATTTTTAGACCATTATTTAATGTATTTCCAATATGGTTGTAAGATCGCTGATTATTTTGGGAGGCAGATGAAAGTAAGTGGCGGTTCTTGCTCAGATTACACAGAGATGTTTTTTAGGATAGGACATCACGATGCTGCATCTAAAGGAAATAAAAAAGTTGGCTGTGTAAATCAGAATATTAAGCAGCCAGTGTGATGTGCTGGGATCACACATATTCCTCCGAACAGGATCTGGAGTGACTGTGCTGTCCTGAAGCGTGCAGGCTGAGGTCTGCTTTGTACCTCCTCCAACAGGCCAACTGTCCTCTGCTGTCACTGGAAGCCGCGCCAGGCCTCCTCAGCAACGGCTATGATGTCTGCGGCAATGCTGAAAATAGCCATGCTGAGCTCATTAGCAGATTAGGTGTTGCAATGAATCTGTGTGGTTAGAGCTCCGCGGCCTGATATTGTTCCTCCAGGATGGCAATTACAGCTGATTGACATGTTGGCACATGGGGATGGAGGGGTGGAGCCCACGGCTTGTGCCTGTGGAGGGGCTCCACGTGAAGGGCAAAATAATCTTCTGTGCATCACATACAGTACCTTAACAACACTATCCATGTCACTGGCAACAAGGAGACGTTTGTACTTCGGATACAAGTCATGCTTTACTTTGCATCAACAGAAATAAGCTCTGATACACTGATGCAGAGCTGTAGATGCAGATTAAACCACATGAAGTGCAGAATATGAGTTGTTAACCACAGTCTAGTTGTTCACATTGGAGACTGATGTCAAATTTAAACCCTGTGACTCAAAGTTATCTAGCAGAATTGAGATAAACCATCTGGTTACGTGAGCAGTGTTAGCTAACATTAGCTTGCATTAGTTCATGTACATAAGTACTGTATTTACAAATGCTGAGGTACCTGTTCCTTGCTGGAGTGTTTCAGTACTCTGTTACTTTCCAGTTGCACTGCACTTCAGGAATGTTGACCTTTTTATTCTGTTTACTACATTTTGGCAAGTTATTATATCATTAAGACTTCACGCTTTCATCTGTGCATGTATGTCCACAAGCCATGAACTCATCTTGTGGCCCATCGTGAATTTTAGGCTGCTTTCACACCTGAAAGTCCGGACCAAGATCCGAACCAAGGTTCATGTTTTTGTTACATTGGTTACATTTGGCTACATCATATTGTCATCAAGTACGAGGGTTGCGTGTATCCATACTTTATGTTGATTGGTTTGTTAAAAATGTCTCTTTTTGTAGCTTGATTGTAGGTTTATGAGTTTTTCTAGTTGACCCTTAATAAAGTCTTTGAATTAAATGTTAATAAAGCATTTGGTCTCCTCTTCCCTCCATGTATTTCCTCAGCTTATTTTTATTTCTGTAACGGTTTCTTGGATTTCCATTTACCGGGTAACCTGCGGTAACTTCCTGTCATTGGTCCGAAGGCCAAAGGTCAGAACCTTTGCTTTCACACTGGACACGAACCGAACCATGGTTCAGTTTAATCCAGACCAAGACCACCTCTTTTGGTTGGACCAAAGTTTGGCTGTTTGGTCAGTATCACCGACCGAAGGAGGTTTCACACCCGCTAATTTTGTTCAGATCAAACTGAAAAGTCCGAAAGTCCGGACCAAACAAGCCCAGTGTGAAATGTCATTAAAAGAATCAAATTTCAATAAACCCTGGTAATTAAGGTTTAAGTTGTGTATTAAAATCGCAAATACTTCTTTCATTGTCCCCTGGACCTCCCTACCTGTTTGTTTTCTGCGTTGTCGAGTTTTTCACTGCTCTACAGTTCATAGTTTGCATGTTTTTACTGCCCTGCTTAGCTGGACACAGTGGCACCGGCAAGACGGATTTATCTGCCGTTATTTCAGCCAGTTCTCCCCTTTTGATCAAGGATGTTTTGGCCTCTCTTGGCCTTCCCATCATGGCTGCTAATCAAATGAGCGTGCTCTTTTAAATGGATGTTGTCTGTGATTCCAAATGACACCCCCCACCTCCTCTATTTGAAAGAGAATCATTGTGAGTTGCCAGTGACGGACTGACCCCTTGTCTTTTAAATTATACAGTTTGATCTGCAGTTGTTTAAACTGCAAATTTCAGAGGAAATGCATATTAAACTTAATTTCACAACATCAGTGGAGTGTCAGTCGGCAAGAGAATATTTGATTCCTTACAGAATGAGCCGAACTGCCAACTGGCAAAGACGCCTCTGATCATATGCTTTTATAAACGGGACGAATCTGAAAATTTGAGCATTTTTTTGAACATGAAGACGTTCATTAACTTTGTATGATGTGCCTGATTTAAAATCTGGGTTTGGGACATGGGAGGAGTGGGTTGGCTGGGGGTGGTGACTGTGTTCATGAGGGTAAAGACAAGACGAAGAAAAGACCAATGTTTGTTGCTTTGTGTGGCCTGATTCATTCCTGCACTAACATGGGTCACCATCATCTACCTCATAAGGTAAAAAATAAAAGTTCAAACATTTCAACTTCACAACAATACAAATCCATATCAAGAATTAAAATTTTAAATGATCATTTGAATACAATTCACCTGATGAATGCAGAGTTCTCTCAGGTGATCCTGTCAAGTAGAGGATTTCAACCGTTTATCCATAAAATTACAGATGAGTTTTCACCTTGACATTCAACATATATTCAGTATATTATTTGGAACAAGACCTTCAAAAATATCAGACACCATCGGCTACTACAAACCCTCCAAGCCTCTCATGGCTCCACTTACCATGAAGTCTCCTTTTGAGTCCAAATAGGACTCTCAAGTCCGAACAATAAAACTGTGAAAAGCTGCAGCTGAAAGGTCACTTCACAGCTCTTTGTAAGTCCAGAAGCAGAAACTCCAAGGTCAAATACCAACAGCATGGACGTGTCCCTGAGAAATAAACACAAACATGCCAAAAATCACCACGGATGACAAAGAAAAATAGATTTTTTCATCAGTAGAGACAAACAGTAATGAAGCCATATTGTATCTCACATGTAAAGGATCCATTTTCTGCTTCCTCAGCCACTTTAATGGAGTTTTTAAGTGACAAAGTTGATGGTCCCTTTTCCAGCCGATTCTTAAGTGTTTTCTGGCATGTTTGTCAGTACAATGTCTGGGCATTTATTATTTAACATGCACATTAGACCTTCACACCATACAACAGGAGAAAATGTTGTACTGATTCTGTAGTCGAGTAGTTTCATTCCTTTGTCTTAAACATCAGTTCAGAAATACACAATACTGAAATAATAAACAAAATAAAAGTGTCTGCACCTCCTAAAGGTTCTTGCCGGACTTGACTTTCAACCAACATAGCTAGTGAGTTTATTTGTTTGTATAATTGTTTGTATTCTTTTGTAAAGTAAAATCTTTTACATGTTGTGTTATGTATTTTTGGGGTTTTTTTTCTGCCTCATACAATGATTGTCTTTTTGAAGGTCCTGAGTTTAAAATTCTGCTTGGATTCAGTGCAGACAGAACACATGAATAAATAACTCAAAGTCAGTTCTTGATGTAGAAATTGCCTTATGTGAATTCAGCACACTCTATATGCCAATCTAAAAGTAAAGACTATATCATTATAAATAAATAAAACCATACATATTTACTATAACTGGGGATAAACTTTGATATTTTTGCTAATGGTGTGAAATTGTTGTGGATTAGGCCAACAAGCAGACAGACTGAAAGTTTACTGAGCAACCAACATGACAGATTAACATCTTGTCTCCTAGAGAAAAATAATTTTCAACTTTAAAATAGAATTATCCATAACAAGAGCATCATGTATAATGAATGAATTATTGTAATCTTTTCCTGGGCGTTAAAACTTTAAACATCCTAGAAATTTAATGTACAGCTCAAAAATAAGAGCTGGATTTTTTTTGTTATTTCTTTAGTTGGGAATAAAAAGTCTGCAGCAGTTATGAGGCTTTATTCATGAACAGATAAAACGGCAGCATAAAGTCGAGCAGTATCACAAAAACAGGCTCAGAGGTTGAGGAGTTTCAGCGTGGGCGTCATTCAGCTGCTTGGTGATGGTCAGAGATCTGAGACTGTGTGTAGAAATGTGAGGAAGTGTGGAAAAAGTAAATATTATCCCATTAAAAGAAATATATAAAACATTTCCCCTTGTTATTGTTTGCTAGCTGATGTGCTGTGTGTGCACTTTATTATCTCAGTGATACGTTAGCGATCAGTGTACTGCAAAACTGGGTCAACTATGCTACAGTGAGCTCTAGAGAGTAAATATACAGCATGAAATATTTCCTTCATCACTTTGTCACGATAAATACTTGAAGACAGAGCATGTATGTGTGCATGATAAAATTATATTACATTAATAATGGTAATGCATCTAATATCCTCTCATCAAAACAGCATCTTGACTGAAGAAGAACTACATTCTTTTTTAATCACTGTGTAACTTACCTTTACATGTGTTCGGGCGAACTTATGGTTCATATAAACTGCAGTTTTTCTGTCTTAATAACCTTTCCTTTTCTAACCAATCACAGCAGGCCGTCTAGCAGAGTTGCAGATTAAGGCTGACAATGTCACAACACATTTCTCTTTCAAAGGGCATTGTTTGACCTCCTGTTGTCAGGGAGTGCAAAGGTTTCCACAGCAGCATTTAATAAAACATCGAGTCTTTGTCTTATAGCCGCATTTTCACCTTTAATTATGACAGACCCGTAAAAGGTGAATGCCAAATTGACGACGGTAACTTTGAGTCAAAGGTGACGCAGCCTCTTGTTTTTTAATTGCCGTAAAATATTACATCCATTATTTTTGCCTTTATTAAGAGAGTCAGGAGATAATGTGCTTCGTATTAAGAGCCAGAGTCGCAGTGTTGCAAGTAGATCTACATCCCCTTTACCGCATTATGATGGATGACAGATCTTAGCTTTGAAAAACAACTTCAGACCAAATTAATTCTGAAAATAAACACCAGTGTGATAAAAGCTGCCTAAAATGACAGAAAATGTCTTGTTGGAATTTGATGTTTACTTTGTTTTTTTAGTTTAATCTTCTCCAATCTGCTAACATGGAAGTGCAGATATGTGACCTATACTGCAACCAGACACCAGGGGGCGTTTAAGACATTTTGCACAAAATATTGAGAAGCTGTCAATGTTGTGTTTTATGACACTCATCAGCTGACGTCATTCACGGAAACTCGACACAACGAACAGACAGAACAGGCAGTCAGTCTGAGATTAACATGAATGTTGGAGATAATACGATGCTTTTCTGCAGAGTTACGGTGCGTTGACGTCGGTAAAGCAGGCATGTCAACTGCTATGACTCCAACAATGTGCTTTTATTACATAATCCTGATGTTAAATGATACTGTGTACATATTTTCATCATGCAAACATCACGTCTGTTTTTATTTTCTCTTGCAGTTTGATATAGCCGCCGTGTCAGCTACAAATGCTGTTTTCCTACAGACGAGATGCAAACCTCACTGCAATGAAAACTTGATAGAATATTTTCAAATTGGAGGAAAATGCAGTTAAAGTGTTACATTATGCGTTTGCTACATTATAATAAATATGCTTTCACTTCGTTATGTTAAAAGCCTCACTCTGGCATGCAGAATCGCCTCAATCCACTTTGTGCTATTCCACCTTTATTTATTTGACTTTCATTGATGTAGATTTCGTATGGCATTTTACTTTATAACTACTTAAGTTTGAGCATGCCTCGGCCTCGGCCTTTATCATTTGATAAATGCTTTCCCTCTGAGTTCATGTCGAGTCCCCTTACAAGAATTCCACGGCTTTTACCAAAAGCCATTGCACCAGGAAGTAATCTAATAATGAATACAACTGCAGTTTACACACTGCCTGCCTTTGTACCCGTAATATAAACAATGGGACAGCGAGCATCTAGACCTCCTCTAATGGAGCACCAGAGCAAACACATTCATTTAATCACAAGCCTTTCTTTTCTTTTCTTTTCTTTTCTTTTTTTTCAAAGCAAAACTGGCCGAGCAGCAGAGGATGAGAGGCTAATGACCCATGAGCAATAAGCAAGTGTTAGACCCAACGTACTCTTCTAAAGAAAAAAAAAAACCTTTTTACGAAATACCGTATCAATATTTTAAAGCAAAGCCTCTACGGCACCCCCCCCTGCCCCCCCCCACCACCTCCCTGTAACTGGATTAGCCGTGTGATGTGTTCTGACAGTATGCTGTTAGTGATACTCCATTTGCTTTGTCTATCATCTGATTTTCCCTCGGTAATCCACAGAGCACCGTTATATTTCATAATTTGTTTTGCCATCAGGGCTGATTTGTAAATGTGCAAATTCTAATTAGCCATAGCTACTGTTTCTAATTTATTAAATATTAAATGATTCCTGTGGTGGAGTCTTTCTTCACATCTCCGCAGATGAAAGTTTGGTGGTATGCAAATTCAATTGCCTTTTAGATGTCAGCAGTTTTTTTTTTAAATGTCCCATTTTGCGAGTGAAGCCATTTTCCCCTTGTTGTTTGTTTATCTGTCTCTCCTTAAGTTGATATTTATTCATCTCTCGTTCTGTCGAAAGCTTTTTTTAACGGGAGTCACACACTCCGACGTGCTTTGGTGCCACTTTGTTTCACTTCATTAGTGTTTTCTTAATAATCCACTTTAGTAACTAACAAGAAAAGATTCTTTACATACTTTCTGAACTTTTCCTCACATTGCAAACCTGAGTCCTGTTGCAGAAAAACCCCTAAAGTAACACAGTGTATTTGGTTATTTAGAAGTTATGCGACTACATATTTTAAAAATAAATCACAAAGTGTAAATGTTGAAAAAAGACATGAGAATGTTTTACAGTCTGAATAATTGATTATGAAAATGAAGCTTAATGTGCAGCAACAATTACAGGTTTCTGTCTTTTAATTTTCACATTACAAAACTGGAGTAAACTTTGATTGATTTAGCTGCAGCTCGAATCAGACGATCAAAAACAAATTAAAAATAAGGTAAACCACCAAGGCCTCTAAGTTTCATGTGTAATAAACGTCTTTCTGTCCTATTTTCTGCATTGAACTGACTTTGTATGACTGTGTGGAATATAAGTGCAACTGAGACTGAATGTCTGAGGACGGTATAGATATTTTAAAGTAAAATTAGTAGGGCTGTCGAAGTTAACACATTAACTCAAACTCCTTGTAAACGGCACTAATTTTTTTAATGTGCGATTAATGCACGCACGGTCTGTGCCTTGCCAGCTCCCGTAGTTTCAGGAAGTGGCACTAAAATAACATTGCAAACGGTTACAAA
>JAPZDV010000021.1:25453582-25474820 GCA_029814665.1 Acanthurus lineatus | reverse complement strand
GGTGTGTAACTATGCTGCGGTCAGAAAGCGCCGCTCTCTCCGTTCAAACATACATCCAGAAACATCCCGTCCTCTGCAGTCAGTCGTGCACGTGCACACACATGAGCATCCGCATGCAGCCGCTGCATCCCGGCGCTTCAGGATTACAGCATTTAATCTGCACAGCAACAGCAACAGCAACAGCAACAGCCCCCCCATGCTGAGCTGATGGGAGGGAGAAAGCAAAAAAAAAAGAAAAAAAAGAGGCAGAAGACGAAACAAAGGAAAAAAGAAGTGTGAGAGGAAGAAACAAAAAAGAGGAAACGCCAGGAGAGAAAGCACAAGACAGAAAAAGCTAAAATGAAAAAAATGTTACAGGAGACACAGAAAAAGAGAGAGAGAGAGAGAGAGAGAGAGAGAGAGAGAGAGAGAAACCCAGAGACGGAGGATGGGAAGGCAGCGGGGCGAGGGAGACGAGATTAAGAATGGCTGCTTGTTCATTCATAATTTCCTGTTCATTGAGATTGCCCGTCGGCCCGGCGGACAGCCGCGATCGCCCTGTTACATAAGAGAGCGAGAGGGGATAAAGAAGGGACGAGGGGGGGAGGAGGGGGGACAACAGGAGGTGAGGTCAGGTGACTGAGGGTGGGGATGGAAGAGAACAAGCCGGAGAGGAAAAAAAAAAGGGGGAAGTGGGCTGTGCAGGCGGCTGAGCTACACCCATCCGTTCACTGCCGGACGACCAGCGCCGCATCTCCATCAGCATCTGATCTCTGTGCTGTGATGATGATGATGATGATGATGATGATGATGATGATGCTTATTGATGATGTCACAACGAGCTGCAGAGGAGAGGTGATGCATGCAGCTCGGCACAGTATTTAAAAAAAAAAAAAGGGTGGTGCATTGTTCTTAATAAAGAAAAGCGGAGAGCCGAATGCGTCCTGTTCAGATCTGTGGATCAGCTGATGAATCACAGAAAACACGGAGGGATTCAACTTACACGAGACTCATCAGTGACAGCTGTTAAAAGCACAAAGGTGCTGTAGCACACCTCACATTCAGGTGAAACACCTGAAACACAGGAGGAGCTGAAGAAAAAAGAGAAATCATTTCCTCAATGGGGCGGCGTTGAGTGACTGAGGTGTAAAGAGAGTTGACGACGACGAGTGGGAACAAACAGACAAAGACACAAAGAAACAATGAGCTTCGTTCTGCAGCCTCCTGCTTGTGACAGTGATTAAGAGCAGATTGAGAAAAGAGGAGCAGGAGGACGGATAATGGAAGATTTTCTAATGAACGAAGAAAACTACTCTTCCCTTTGTGGAAACATCTGACTGGTTATTTGAATTGTTTAATTTATAAGTTAAGTGCAAATATTGCAGAGGTTCTGAGGTGGGAAAAAGCATCAGTGCACCGTTTTTTCCTGCTAATACCTTTAAAATAACCAGTCTGATCTAACTGTGAGGATGCGCTGTAACAAAGTGACACACCTTTATTTGTCTTTAGACCACAGATGAGGAAACAAAAGGCAACTTCCACTTACGATCCCTATTATAAACATAACAACATGACAAAATGCAGTTAAAAAAACAGAGACTTCTGCTTTTAAAGTAGCTTAAATGACTTAAATGATTTATTTTTAAACCACACAAACTAGCTCGTTGCACCTTAGGAAACAACTGAATGATGCACATGCTAGTTTGCATCTGTACTTAGTTACTTCACAGGAAGTTTATCGGCCGTATCATGAGCTTCACTTCTCACTGACGTGTCTAAAGACTAATTTAACATTATATACCTCGTTAATGTCACTAATGTCACACATAATTAGAGATGCTGCTGGTGACTCAGAAGCCTGGAATCAGGCAACTGGCAACTACGTAATCACAGTAATGAAAGTAAAAAACTGTGTTGTAGAGAAAACATGAGCAGTTTTTTGCTTTTTTGCTTCTTTGATTTAACTTTTATTTAAGGTGGATAAAGCTGAATGGTGCACATGTCACGTTACCTGGCCCCCGTCTGTCCTAAAGATATTAAAGCATCCTTGCACCTCTGATTGCAACCACAAAACACTCTCCTGACATTTGAACTCCTCTTTGCTTCTCGCCTGATCCTGCTTGACTCACAATGATGGTTTTTTCCACCTACAGTAGAAGGTAAAAAAAGAGACAAGTGTCTCATTCCATGTCGGCCTCTATCGCCCGACTGAGAGGAGATATGAAACGGAAAAAAAAGGGAGTTTAAGAGTGGGGGAGAGGAACGAGAGAATAAAGGAAAGAGACAAGAGACGGAGAAAATGAATCATGCCACGATGACTAACGTCTTGCATAACCCAGTCTGAGAATCCTTCCTTTGCTTGTCAGCGAGCGCCCACAAAGTGGTTTTGTAAGCCTCCCACTGTGCCCCCTCTCAAAAAAAACCCAGTCCTGCAAACACACTGACACCATTTGTTACCTCACAGATAAACATTGGCAGGTCCAGAGCCAAACGGGCTCATGGTGTCAGATTCGGCCGAATGTAGGTGACGGGGGGGTTTTGTAACTCTGGGCCCTTTTTCGTACGATGCGTTCACAGGCTCGTGGGTCCATTTCAGACTCACACACACACACACAAACAGATCAAGCTGTTGTTCCTGAAGTTCTTTGATTGAAGGGGAACCTTTTCAAATGGAAAAATAACAGTTTGTTTTCAGATCTTGAGGAGTTTTGCTTCATACGTGAAACAAAGTTATCGACTAAATTTTTGTGAAATCTGATAAACTGTTTGAAAAGATGTCAAATCTGTGTCGTCTGTGCTAAAAAAGTGAGCTTCTCCTCTGTGCTCGAGGCCAGCAGCTCATGGCTAAATCAGCCACTCATTGCAACTGTATCCAAACTGTTGGCAGTGGAGTTGCATCGTGGGAAACGTAGGCACAAAGGAAAAACCAGTACATGAGTCAAATGTCAAAATGAAAAAGATGAACAGATGAGTGCATGAAAGTTGGGTGCAACTGCTTTTGTGCCGTTTAAATAAAAAAAAAACAGGAAGTGTGTGTGTGTGTATGCTTGTGTGTTTGTGTGTGTGTGTCCCTGGGTTCAGCGAGTTCAGTCTGTGTCCCACATGAACAGGAAGTACAGTGCAAGACATGTTTTGAAAGGAGCCGTCACACTGAGTCACATGACTGCCGGCGAGCGTCATGAGCTGCATGTGCAGTTTGAGGTGTGTGAGAAGATTCTTCACGCAGGTTTTCACGTTGTAACATGGGACATTTAGACAGAAAAATATAACACAGAGAGATTTTTTTAAACTTTTCATTAGATAAATGTATTTTTCCGAACAGTGCCTGTAACACCGCTGGTTAAAAAAAAAAAAAAATACAGTAGTCTACCAGAAAAGTCATTGATCGCTATCTTCATCTTCCTCCTGCACTAAAACCACTAAAGTTGTCTTGTTCAGTGTCGGGATTGAACAGCCTCAGAATTACTTCGTCACACACTTTCTCGTTTATTCTCGTCCATAAATTAACCACATCATTGTTTAAGCCGCAGGGTTCAAAGTGTGTGAAAAAAGTAGCGGCTTATAGTCTGGAAATTACGGTAAGTGATATTTTCAATATATTTCTGGAAATCGTCAATATTGGGTCAGTTTTTTATCACCAGCAGACTTGTTGAGGAATGTTTGGATCAGTTATTGGCTTTTTATTTTTAGATTTCTTTTGGTCAAAACATGCACAGCTGGTGGTGGTAATGAGCTGTGAGAGGTGACAGGTAGCAACGAAAAAAGAACCACAGGCTGATTTAAACAATACAGATTTTAAAACAAAGGCGTTTAAAATGTTTTATATTGAGGAGTTTGTGTCTAACATGGTTGTTCAGTCCTGTGCACAATGCATTTTGGGGAAAAGCACATTTGTATTTAAGTGTAATGTGTAATGTGTGACAAAGTGAAACTAGCATAACATGGCAAAAATGTAGCCATCTGTAATATGTGACGGTTATTTCTGTCTGTTGCTCAGAGGGTAAAAAGCTCCAACACCTAACCCTAACCCTTCTTCTTTGAGTTAGCTGCTAACTTCTGCTAGCAGTAACAATAACAAGCATTAATACTCCCGCATTGAACAGGCTGTCTTAAAGGGACTCAGAGTAAAAGCACAGATAATGAGCAATATAATATGCAGAAATATGGTTTATTATCATTTGCAGCACATATCTAAAGTCCACTTTTCTCAGTGTTTGCATGTTTGTTTGAATGTATTTTAAATATTTTGAATAAAAATGTCGACATTATGAAACAATAAATAACTATTTAGTTGCTTCTTCTCACACACTGACCGTCGATTCTGTGTGTTTGAACATTTGTTCTTGCTTTGTCCTTTTACATGGAAGTGATTTAACACGTTTTCATGTTTCCTGCCATGTCTGACATCAGAATCTCTGCGTTTGACTTTTCTCGCAAGTCAATTTAGTGGCTAAACTGCAGCCATGCCTGCGAGCCAGCTCATCTTAGCACGCAGACCCTATCATGTAAGCCCCCAAATTGAAATATCCTCTGCTTGAAATATTGACTTTAATATCTCATTTGAAAAATTCATGTAACCTTTTGATGTTAAATCCATACTCAATTTGGCAGAATGTTATAGGAATATGCAGAAAGGGGATAGGAGGCATTATTATGTTTTTTCCTGCAGAGAAATTGCATTTTATGGTTGTAACACCAACCTCCCCCTGTGTTCTTTTTAGTCCACGAGGGAAAAAAAGACGTGGCCATTAAGGCAAAATGAAAAGAGCTATTGATTGGGCTCTTATGCCTTTTCTGTTTGCCTCATTTCCTAAATGCATGATAATAAGGGCTCAGCCACTGAAACTAACAATACTCCTTAATGAATCGAACTCTAAAGAATTAACCTAAGTTTGCATAATGATTCACAGATGTTTCCATCAATGGATGATATGCATTTGGTTTGTTGTTTTGTGGATTCATGTTCCATTTACAAAATACACTCTGCACAGAAGCATTATGATGCAATCAAGACATTATTTGATGATTTCTGTTTTGAGAAATGGGTTTGCTTATGTCCGGGGTGACATTTTTCAAAAGCCATGATATTAGAATAATGTTCCAGTTGATGTGTTGAGGCTAAGAATAGTCAAACAGTGAACGGTGGGTTATAAAAAGCGCAGAAAAACCATGCTTTTAGCTAATGGAGCTCGCATGTTAAGAGATATTGGCATGAGAGCATCACAAAGACAGAGAGTGAGTGCCTCGCTAATATAGAAATTTGCTAAGTGTTTATCCCAGGTGGTACGAAAAAAAAAGGCAGGTCACATGTTGTCATGTCATGCAGACGGTTTAAGTGTTACTGTACTTAAGTGAAATTAGTGTAATGACGGATGTTTTTCTTGCACTTTAATCATTACTTGATTTCTCAAATGCAGTAAAAATCCTTTAGAGAGCATGTTTCAGATGATATTTGCACCACAGTGAGTGCAGTGTTTTCATTTGAGCCTCCTCTTCAGTGTTTGTACATTATAATATTAAAAATTTGTCACGTTATGCTGTATTTTTTTATATTTTACTGTAATGAATTGTTTGATGTCATCTAATTGTAGGACACATTTGACCTTGGGTTTATTTTTGTAACTTCTTTTTCACACGTTTACTCACATTTTCTTGAATTTTACTCCAAATTCAAGAAGCAGAGATGAGAATCAGAGTAACTCCACATTTCATATCATCACAATATGTTGAGCACAATAACCATCATGTCACAATACAGCAATTCTGAGACACATTTTACGATAATCTACGATGCATCATGATGTGTGTACAACTGATGGAGAAAAAATACCCAAAAAAAGGGAAAAAAGCAGGAATTTTCGTTTGTTTGCTGCTTTGTAGTGACAGTTTTGCAAAAAAAATGTCGAGTAAAATGAAATAAAAGCCTCAGAAAAGCCTCTTGTCCATGCCCGTGACTGACTGAAGACCAGACTGCAAGAAAGCAGAAAAATAAGAATATATATCATGAAACTTTGTCAAGGAATCTGTTTAGAGCACCTCCATGTTTGAAAAAAGTCATTGCTTTAGTATTGATAACGTATCACAAGAGGAAATAATAGAGTATATTACTGTAAGGACTTTTTTGTCCCAAATAAATAGAAGCATTGGTTGGCAACTTTTTTCCCAAACCTCCCAAAATAAGTCTCTCCAATAAGTCGACATGTCAACATGTTGGTCTGCAGCATATTTACAGAAGATGAAATGAACAACATTTGAACTTTGTTTTTGTTTTCTTCTAAATAAAGACAGTAGAGCTTCCTGTTTTGACGTACAGTCACAGATCTGTTTGGTTTTAGTTTTGGTTTGTGGCTTGGTTTAATGTGGATCCACGCAGCTATAACCGGTCTTTCAGGCCGCTCGCCGCCGCCGTCACATGTCCAAACAGTCTGCATGTGAGGTCACATGTTCACGCCACAACCACGTGAGCGCGTTAGCTTCAACTCTACAGGATTTAAAACGTTCAGAAAAGCTTTTGGAAATGTTTAGCATGTTCTCTTTTATGGCCTCAAGGAGACACACAAGCCATTGGGTGAGGAACGCTGCATGCATCATAAACAAGCGTTTGTTTACAATAAAAACTCCACAGGGTAACTTTAATTATCTTTCTAAAGTTAATCCTAATTGATTCTGTTGTTTCCTCTAATGTATTTACTAAGCTACTTGGACAGATGTATTACCTTACATTCTTACGAAGAATGATGAAGTGGCTCAGGTTTGTCCTACTTTTTGTCGCTGATAAACTCTGATAAAGCAGAAGCATGTCAAATCGCCATAAATCTCCTTTTTTATTGCTGTTTGCTCACACACGGATGCTAGGTGGGTTATTTCCTTCTGGGCAAATTATGTCTTATGTGTCCAACCAGCATATCTAAACATGAAAGCAAAACAAGGTTATCTCACAGCCCTCACTCCTTTTGATCCAAAATACAGTAACGTCATTAAGTGAGATGTTAATTATAGTGTCTTTCCTCCACAGAATTGTATCGTCTAATTTGCTTTGGCTGTTTGGCTTTGCATTACCTCAGGCTATGTATTTGCATAACGAGCGATTGTCGAGCCAAGAGCACCGGGGTGAGGCTGAGATGGCTTCTGGAAATCGGTTTGGAAACTGTAAGAAAACTGCAGTGTTTGCAGGCCATTAATAACTAAAAGGGAACTCTTTAAAAAGCAGTAAGATACTTGATTCACAGTGCTGGTCAATAGGACTGATGGAGCGACACCAGTTTTCATTTTCAGTGTTTCATCTCCACCTTCGTAAAATCAGATGCTTGTAAACCAGCTTTCTGAAGACAGAAACATCGTTTATGACCGTTAATGACTCCATAAGCCTTTTTTTTTTCACCATGTGAAGGTTAAAATGGGGTTTTCATGACTTCATCAAGGACAATGATGCTTCTCTGTGATGTAGCATTCCCAGCATGTAGCACACGTCACCTTTCAAAGGGATGTTTTAGACAAAATCCAGCGTTGTGATGTGATGGTGATTCCTGCAGGCTTATGCTGCAATGTGGGGGTGTCAACCTGTTTTGCAAAAATGCAAATAAACATCTTTGTAGTCTTTCATGAAAGGGTTACTGACTGGTAGATCATCTTATTGGTCACCAGTGTGACATCAGATTCAGTTTACCTGCAAGGATGCTACCTGTATGTTTTTATGTCCCTCTCTGCAGTCTTAAACCTTTTAGCCACATTAGCATGAATTCAAAATCTTGCATTTTTTGCCAAAATGCCTGATTTGGTGTGAGAAAATCCTGGATCTGTGACAGATCCTCGGTGTGGCAGCAGTGTGCCTGTGTTACCTGTAACACATGGTGTAACAGTTATAAGTGTTACACTCTGGAAAACAGGCGTATTTGGCCCATTTTAGGGGCTTCGCCTGGTGCAGCAGCTTTACAGCAGGGCAGTTTACCCCGCTGCTCTCTTTTGCTGTCTCAGCTGAACTCCATCCTCCATCCGGGGACAGTCACAGTCACCTGCAGAGGGGCAGATGGTCTCATTTCTCCCACTGGGACTGTCCCTCTCACGTGCAGCCGTGTCGCAGTGCTTCTTCCTGCAACATCCAGAAAAAATACATAGATATAAGCAAGCAATAGTAAAGCTGTTGGGTTTAAAAAATCTGAGATCATTTGATTCAAAGTTTTGTTGTTTTCTTTGAGTTTATGTGGATAAACCAAATATCACTGATGCATTTAAATATATAAGTCTGACCTGCTTTGTGAAGCCTGTGAAAAGTGGGTTGATGGTAAGCTAAGGTCGTCTACGTGTCCCATCTGTTACCGAACACCAACAATACAGGCTGCAAGTGCTGCTGCAACACTTCTTTGCTCAGACTGAACCAGCCTCTGATCTTAAACTTGTATTTTTCACAGAAACATACATGCAAAAGGATGCAAGTTAGAATAATAACCTGCAACTTTGTTCTGATAAGTGATGTTTTAATGTAGAAATACTTGTTTTCTGATTTAACATAAAGTTGTGTGCAAAGATCCTGTTTTAATCCTCTGTTTTCAGTGGTTATTATTATGTCAGGATGCATGATCTCCTCCTAAATGTGTACAACATGTGCTTTTTATCTGAGAAATATAAAGACATATATCTAAACTGAGACTTCTGTTTTATTAGGGGACAGAAGTGAAAGAACAGAAATGGTTCATAGGCCGCGAAAGCCTCAGTCCAAACATATAGATGTAAAAGATTCAAGTCTTATAAATTATCCTGATAGAGAAAGTAAATATTTAATTAAAGCTCTTTTACACTCTGCAGAACACATTTTCCTTCTGGCTGTATTTAACTTTGCAATCATAAAATTGCAAATTGCTGGTCTAGTTTAACAGGAAAGAGAGTATATTTCTGATGAGTTTTGGAAAGTGGAAAGGTCATTTCTCCGGTTACATGTACGTATTAGAGAGTCTGTTTGATTGGACGGTGCAGACCTAATTACTGCTCAGGCCTGAACTGAGATCAGCTGAAGGCATTTCCTAATCAGTCCTGCTTTTTCCAGATCCAGATACGCAAATTAAACGTGATCATGTCCAGCTATTAAATCCAAAATAATGATAATAGAAAGCGTATTTTAAGGTGATGTACATTCACACCTGTTGTGACCGTTTTTTTGTCTTTGTAATCACTTATCACCACTTTTTTGTTTTCCACAAATGCAAGTCCACACGCTTGTTTAAGATATTATTTTCCTGCATATACAGTGGCCGATTTGCCTTGCATGTCCCACATCTCGACACCTCATTAATATTGCATGATCTTGTTAGTGTCTTCTACACCCCCCCTCCTCCAACACACACACACACACACACACAACCTCAACGGCTGCAGAAGCTGGAGGGTACATCTGAAAGTCAGCTTGCATCTCCTGCTTTAACCAGACTTGCAGACATGGGTAGGCTCACATCCATCCAAGGATTATCCTGCACTGTCTTCCCTCCAAAAAAATCATTATAAGGAAGTGTCAAAAGAAATGAGATTAGCTCTCTCTTCTTTTCCTCTCCTCTGTGGGGAAAAAAAACATTTTATGTGTGATTTTTTTTCCCCCTCTCTCCCCAAATAAGCTGGAGGTACAGATGAGTTACTTCTTGACAGTTATGAATGAGGAACGTGCAACATGAAGGCGACGACGGCAGGAGGAGCTCGTGCAGGTTTTTTTTTTTAAATAAAAAAGCATTTGAATGACTCATTATGAACTGTGTTGTGGGTCCAGCACCCCAATCCCTTGACCTCTCATTACCACGGGAGCATTCCTTTAAAAAGATTAAACATTTTCAGTGGTTGTAAGGCTGCATTGAACATATGCAGAGCCCTCTCCCCTCATTACAGCAGACAGCAGCAGCAGCAGCAGCAGCAGCAGCAGCATCCACGGCGGTGGTAATGAAGACGCCACAGAGTTCAGGGGAAAAGGTTACAGTGAAGTGGAAGGAGAGGAAAAACAGGTGGAGTGCTCAGGAAAGAAGGTCAATGCTGAAAGTGGGGTAATGAAAAGAAGTAATGTGTTGGTAATTATTTAAAAAAAAAAAGAAAAAATCATCTGCAGAACCGTTTCAACGGCGCAACTTCGCCGTTCAGAAGCAAACGTTTGAAAATTTGTTTTGGAAAAAATCTGCAGTTCTGCCTGGTTGGTCTGTTCTAGTACACCAAGCATGTGTGTGTGTGTGTACATGAGTGTGTGTGTGTTATCTAAGCCTTATTTGAATAAAATGCATGCAGGCACTGGCCCAGCAATAACCAGTGCATAGACAGTTCATCGACATCATGAATATAGTTTAACATAACACTAATATGAAAGCTGTGATTTGAATTTAGCTGTCAGCTTTCAGACTTTGTGGTCCAGATGTTATCGGACTAAAGAGCTAACAGACCTCTTTCTTCTCTGATAGAGAGGAAAGATGAAAATAAAAAACAACAGGAGTTATTTCACATCGCAGCGACGGCCTTGTGGTTGCATTTCGTGATGCAGTGAAGACAGCAGTGATCTGTTTTGAGTGGAAAACAAAAGTCTTACTTCAATGAAAGAGTCTGTAAATCCGCTGAGTTCTTTGCATAAAGTGAATGAGTCTCAGTCAACACACAGAGCAGATGTGTGTGTGTGTGTGTGTTGAAACTTTGGCAGCTCACAGTCGGCATCTTCCATCAAAGGCGAAATACCTGCTTTGACTCCTCTGACTGGGTTGTGGCCTTAAGTGCAACTCGCTGCAAAGTTTCAACAGTTGAAGGAGCAGTTTAAGCTGCTGTTTCTGCACTGAATAATAAAAATAATGAGAAAATCATTAGAACTATATAGTTTAGATATTGATTTCTGTATACTTCTCTGGTTTTTCATGCTGTATTTATGAAACTTTAAGAAAAGTGAAGTGCAGAAGTGTATTAACGTCAAAATTACCGTCAATAGTTTATCTGAGGCAGAGAAAAGTTTCTGCATCAGCCACAAACATAGCTGATGTTTTTGTCTGTTCGTTCGTCCTTTTTTCCTCAAAATAGGGAATTTCTTTGAGTTTTCATGCACATCAGCTTTTGCTCAAGGATGAACTTTGACTAAAAGTTTGATGGTCACAGGTCAAAGGTCACTGCAACCTCACAAAACCGCTTTTTTTTGGTTATCACTGAAGAGTTTCTACAATTATGACAAAATTTTATACAAATATTATACTTTGACATTTTATATTCAAAAGCTTGGAGGTCAAATTGACTGTAACATCAAAATGTTCTGCAAAAAACACTTTTCTGGCTTTAATTTTATACCAAAACTCAACAACGGAGATGGAGATGTTAGCTTCAGGGTTATAAAATTTGTCCATATTTGCTGTATTATAGTCACCTGATGTTGAGCTTCAGCAGGTGAAGAAGCTTTCCATCAGTTCTCTGTAATCATCTGTAAAAACAGTCTTTAGGCAGAGATTTTTCTCGCTGGTTTACATACTTTTATAAGTAACTTGGTCATAACATCCATTTTCACCATTAAAAATAAACAGCAGTCTTCACTACATGTATGAGTTTGCACTGAAACGGATGTAAACTGCAACTTCACTTGCTCATAGAGTCGTTGGTCGTCGAGACAGCAGCTCAAGTTGTGAAAGCTTTGTAGTCTGTAACTGCTGTTACAGCTAAAAAGCTGTAATTGCTATTTGAGTCCGAGCAATAACTCTTTACAGTGAACATCAGCCAGCTTTGGACAAAAGCAGCAGTTTGAATGTGAATTTAAATGAGATAAGAGAAAAGAGTTGCTTTGTAGTTCAAGCTTGACACTCTGCAACATCAAAGATGCTCAGATCTGCACAACATTAGGCTGATGATCAGACTGAATATCAATTTCATTTTACTTCCTTCAATTCAGCCTGATTTTGTTCATGTTAGCCAATCTCTGTCTGACAGGGAGGGAGGTTAAGGGGGAGTTTTATTATGTTTTCAACCAACCAATCAACAGTGAGTGACGTTTCTGACCTGCTGATGTCATTTTCTGTCTGAATGGAAGCTGTTTTTATTTCCTTTTCTTTTGTTTTTGAATGATTTTTTTAGTATTATGTGTTTAAATGTCATTTTATTGTGTTTCTTTTGCACTTTTATGCTTCATGTTAAGCACTTGGAGTTGCCTTGTTGCTGAAATGTGCTATATTATTAAAATACCCTTGCCTTAACTTTATCTTCACTCACAATGGCCTGTAAAGTTGCTTTGATTTTGATATCTTGTCTTTTGTTGCCATTTTTCTATCTTTTCTTCATAGTTGTACTTAATTATGTAGGAAAACAGCATCATATCTTCACTCACTTACAAAACTCGGATAAGTGGATGATTTTCTGTAACCAGCAGAAACACTATCAGCATGAATAGGCAGTATTTAAATTAACAAGCCAACAGTGAACCCGTCTAACGTCTAATATGATATAAATGTTTCCTGTAAAAGAGGTGTATCAGACAAACACTGCTGCTGTAAGATGAGCCTGCACATGCAGACCATCTGCATGCTGAGGTTTCATTCTGGCAGGAAGAGGAAAAAGGACCTTTTGTTTCAGATTTTAAAAAAAAACAAAAGGTTCAGCAGAAATAGTGTTTTCTTTGGAATAAATGCGTAATACGTGAGGCTGCTCCGTTAACTGGCAGTAATCGCAAAACGACGTCTGTACAAACAAATTAATAAACCAGCAGAGAGACTGATAATCTCAGTTTAGCAATTAAATCTGTTTCTGATGATGTTTAAATATTCCTTCTTTTTTAAAATATGACTGCAGCATTCAGAGGATCTTGAAAATCTGCTGAAGGACTAAACACCAAACAAGGTCTTACCTTTTCCATGGGAGTGTGTTTCAACGTGGGGGAGAATTCTGAGAACTCTTTGGAGATTACATTTTGTTAATTACCATCATCCATCAAGCATAACGTTCATAAATGGAATAGCCATCGGACATTTAAGATAATGCTCAACTCTCATGATGGATCGAGGTTTCAGTGCTCCAGCTCAATCTGGATAATGTCTGAGATGATCATTTAGCTTCAATCAGTGTTATTTTATATATTTGAAATCACCAAAACCTCCTGAGACACTCAACTGATGACATGATAATTTACAGCGCTGATATAACGACAGAAATGCATCACCTGGACTCGGTTATTTATTTTAACAATTACACAGAAACACGGTATTTAGTCATTTATAAAGGCAATACTCATATTTAACACAAGGCCGTTACAAATAGACACAGTTTAGGTCATTTATTTGGCAGCTTAGGCAATAAAAAATATTGATATACAGTAAATGAAAGGAGCTCTATCAGCTTTATGAAATTGGGAAAATTAGTCATTAAGATTTGATGCACCACAGCTCACTACTGCATTAAATAATGCACTCATTGTTCTATCAATACATAAATAAATATATAATAATGGAGCGCGACAGAGGTCATTTATAGGACATTATAGTTACATATGTACTTTTACTTAACTAACTTCATATTTTAAGAATCGTAAAATACATAAAATATGAAAATATAAATGTAAAAAATCTGTGCCAGGAAAAATAATTTAGCATTTAAAAGCTTTTTTCCACAAAAACATTTAGGTACATCTCCTCCTTATACAGACTCTTTGGATATGCTAATGTAGATACATTCAAGGGTTAATCTGATGATAACGTAAATTCTCCTTATTCTGAGTCTGTTTTCAGTGTTAAGTAAGCTTGAATATCCAGGTTTCCACATCACACCTATTAGCTGATTACTGAACCATGATTGGCTAAAAGCAATAAGTGACAGGATGTGAACATGTGCTGTATTATCTGCTTTTTGTATCGAAAAAACCAAAAGGTTATTGATTACTGTTACTTGTTACATATATGAGTAATATTTAGTTTGATAATGTTATAGTTGATGGATTTGTTACTAATCAGTGTTTAAGTGTTTGATTTGATGTCAAATATCAAAGCCGAAGCATCAAGGCTAAAACTTTCACACTGAAACTTCAATTCTGATTTTCTCATTTGTGTAACTTAACAAATTGGCACAAAGTACACAGGTCAAAGGTCACATCACTCACGCCGCCCCCATCATTTCAGTTTGACTTTTCAAAAAAAACACACAAGTGTCAGTGTCGATAGATGACAAGCAGGTGGAGCTGTGAGCAAAGTTAATCTCAGAAAAACTCCCAGTTACATTACATTTATATCATTAGTGTGCAGCCTGCTTTCCACACAGTTAAGTCTATGTAACATCAAGACCTTGCCTCTCTGCACTTACTCCATATCTGGCATAACTAGAGGCTAACACTCTCATTTTAATTGATGTTACTTCCACATCTCTGCTTCTTCCTGTGTATTCTGACACTACTCCTGGTTGGTGATGTAAGTGACAGTGTGGAGAGGCGCTTCTAATCCAGAGGTGGCAAATAATCATAATAATTTGGGTGGCTCTGTAAGTGTGTGTGTGTGTGTGTGTGTGTGTGTTTGTGTGGGGCTATGGCCTGTATGTACTGCTTGTCATTTTTTCAATTACTGGAGCTGTGGTTAAATGTTCATTTTCAGCAGTCAGCCCCGAGCAAAAAAACTACTGAGCCCCATTAGGTTTTACCCACAGCCTCACACTCATTAGTTTTCTCCGGTCAGACGAGAGTGAGGAGGAGAAGAAGCATGGGCCGGCCTTTCTAAAGAGGTCAGGGTGGAGTCTTGTGTTCTCTGCAGCCTCAGTAGAGATTGTTAAGGAGTTTCCCCTGCAAGTATCCTTCCATTGTAAGGAAGACTTGGGTGACCTTTTTTTTTAAAAAAAAAAAAAGAAAATCAGCACACAGCTCTAATTGATCTCTTCGAAGTCTTTCTTCCTTTGAGAGAAGCTGATAAACATGACAGCACACAAAACTCCCCGATTATGGTTGTGTTTTAAAAAATCCAGATTCAAGGGAAAACTGTTAGAAAACATATACATCCTCTCCGCTGCTAATAAGCACGGCGGCTTTTATCTTCCCCTCTTGCATCTCGCATGATGCTTTCAGAGGAGTACAGGCATCATTAAGCAACGTCCTGTGTTTCCATTGACCTGAGGGATCCTGTCTTGATTTTGTGCCACTGCGGCTCTGCCAGCTAAATGGAGGTTACAGAGAGATTGCATCCATTATTGAGGTATTCAATTCAAATGTCACCCGTTTCTACTTGGCACTGTTTTCTCTTCCCTAATGTTTGCTCTGGGCATGAGGGGAGGAGGTGGAGGAGGTGGAGGGGGACACCAGTTTTTGTGCCTTGTTGTCTCAGCACTGAGAGGGACTTTTATTTTTTATTTTTTTTCTCTGTAGCAGAGACATTAGCGGGGACAGATTCAAGGTGACACCGTTGTAAGTCTCGCCACTTCACCTTGCACTCCGACACCTGGACGTCTCCCTGCATGGTTAGTATCCTCCTGAGCACAGGCCTTTAAAACAAGGCTGATTGTAACTATTCATCATCCAGCTTTCGCTTAATTGGACCAAAAGTAGATTGTAAGGTGGTGGAACAAGCCTCTCAGGTGGGTGGTGACAAAATACAGTTCAGATAAGAGAGTGAAAACACTTCAGATGCTCACGTGGAATAAACCCACTTTGTCTCTAAGTGCAGGTTACCTATTTGGCCACTGCAGACTCGACTTTCATTACCCGGTTACCCTCCTGTCAGTGTAATTCAGTCCTATCATCCCTCAACCCTGTTGAAATTAACAGGTAATTTGTAAATGTCACTTTGGGTTAGACACCTCATTTTCTTCCTTTTCCAACAATCCAGCACCCACAAGCTAATTTTTCTTGTCTTCTGAATAAGGTTTTCATTCATAAATAGAGTTATGGTCCACTAAATAAATGAGAGTAATTGATGAGGGGGAAAAAATGGGATTTACCGTAACCTATTAGAGTCAATCAATGACATACTACCCAGGATTCCTTTAGTTACCGTAATGCAGCATGTCTGCTGCGATTCTGAAGACGTCCATTTGAGAAGTGAAATGAGATGTGAGGAGAAGGTAAAAGTACTGTAGTTCTTTTAATTTCACACATAAATATCTTTCCACACACAGACTTGGATTCTAAAGGCCAGGTCATTTATTAAATTACGGACTAACACATTGAAAACAAAAGTTAACCTGAACGTAACACCCCTGTAGAGTTCAGACTACATTAACAAAGACTTCTTTAAGGGCTTTTTAAGTTCATTTGTAGAGAATATTTCATACACAAAGTCAAGTCAAAGGACTAAACGTAATATAATTAAGTCATTAAAGGAGACTACAGCTGAAACGGAGACAAAAAGGACAGAGCAGAAGATGTAAGTGCAAGGCTGACAATGAGGAGTTCTCAGAGTTCAGTTATAAGGGTTGGACAACATAAAAGATCTAAGGCTGGATTCAAAGGTAGTCGATGTCAGGGCATGTCTGATCTTCTATACGAACTAAAAAATCCTCCGGAAGCTAGATAGATGTGGTTCTGTGATGCTTAGTAAACATGACCCCACGCAAAAGGAGTTTTTTTCATAATAATGTCCCCTTAAATGTCAGACCTTGACTGTACTGATTTATGTGTGCTAAGTTTGTTGCTACCTTTACTGAAAGGGGCGATGTCTTTCTAAAATCTGTAATTCAAACCAGTCAAGCTAGTTTTGATACATCACATTTTAAAAAGCTAAAGGCAGGCAAAGAGAACTGAAATCTTCAGCGCAGGATTAGTCGTTGGTACAAAGAGTTTATCAGTTTACCTGCTTACACTGTGTTAGCCACTATCACTTACAAGCTAACGAGCTAACAGGCTAACAAACAACTTAGCATTCTGATACATCTGCTAGTCACTGACTTTAGTGCACAACAAACACCTTGTCTTGTTTTGGGTCTGATTGAGGCTCAAACTTATTCGACTGAACCTCGCTGGTGATTTTTCTATTGCTAACTGTTAGCCATCTTTGACGCATGCGGATATTTCACTGGTCAACCTAGCTTAGTGCTAGCAGTGCTAGTAGGCAGGGTCCTTGAACTGTGATTAACAGATACAGAATTTCTCAAAAAGGGAGAAAAAATGCTTTTTTATTTTTTAAGTTATAAAAAATCACATAAAAAAAATATTAATCAAAGTAGAGTTATTAAAACTTTTCTACGGAAAAATTTCAACAAAAACATATTTAACATACATATTAGAGGCAGTGACCCATTTATTTCAGTGGAAGTTGCTCACTGAGTGAATATGTAGTTGGGCAGGCTGGCTTTATGTCGATGTCTTGCACACATATAATTCAACAATGCAGCTCTTCAAAACTTTTAAAAAATTATTTGAACAAATAAATCAATTTTTGATCATAAAAATAATTTTGGGTTATATGTGACACTAACAGTTCTTTTTTTTCATCCTTTTCCAGCCAGATAGAGAATGGGGAGAAGTTGTTTCACAGCCCAAGCTGTTCCTGGGTTCTTTATAGGCTGAGAGGTTTCAATCTTAGATTTAAAATTGGATTTACAACAGTGCATTATTGCTACATTTCAAGTCAATCATAACTGCATTGAAGTGTGTTTCGTGTTTCTGCTGTAACAGCATTGTGTTCAGTTTGTATAATTTACACTTCCACTGTGGCTGCTTTTGTATCCCAAGTCATCAGAAAAGACGGGTTTGGGCAATCCCTGATTTAATTACCCCTACCATTTTTCTTCATTTGTCGATCTTCTCTTTTCAAAGTTTGTTGGGTCGTTGTTCTTTGTAAATGTAAGTTGCCTCAGAATTAATGCGGTAATAATTTTACCTCACTCTATTTATACATGCCGAAATCTTTTTTTTTTTTTTTTTTGCATCCACAAGGGAAGAACTTATGGTCTTAGCTTTTTTAATACACTGTAAAGTTTCTGATAAATTTCGGTGATAACTTTTTAGGTACTGCCAGCATTTCACACATGCAGCCACATTCAGAAACATTTCCGTCTCGCTGCTTTTCAAATGTGCACTGGCGATGCAGGAATATCTGGGAAAACCGTCCAGTAGATGGCAGTAATACAACAGCTGTACTGTCTGGAAAGCCTCTAAAACTTATTTTAAGAAAAATGAAATGTTACCTAAATAGCTAAATGGCTGGAGGAGTTTGTAACCAGCCTTTTTTTTCTGCCGGATGTGTCAGTGAGCAGTTGCAGAACTTTAAAAATATCCGTTTGCAAGGTGCTAATATATTAGTCTTATGTTTACAGTGTGAATCTAGCGCCCCCACATGACTAAAAATATCAGTTAATCCAGCTTGTAGGAACTTGATCCATACCATTTCACCTTACAATCTACTTTTGCTACAATTAAGTGGAGGCTGGACAATGAATAGTTAAAATCAGCCTTGTTTTAGAGGCCTTTGCTTATGAGGATACTAACCATGAAGAGAAAATACGTCTTTCAGTTTGTCTTTCTCACCTTCAACAGGTGTAATGATTGTACAAATGTTAGTGAAGCGTTTATGTATCTGTTGAATGTGTAGGCCAATAAAACCTCACGGGTAACATTGCTAAATATCACACTGGTATTCAGAAATTAACTTAGTTTTCAGACATTTCATGCTCATCTGTCGAAAAATTTTACCTACCTTTTTATACAGTATATGTTTTCTCTTCTCTTGTTTTCAACCTAAAAAAAGAATATTCTTTTTTGTTTTGGTTTTCAACAAGGTCTAGAAAAATACAAAATTCCACAGGGGGATGATGAGAGAATGAAGCACAAACACACTTGCAGGTGTACTGTGGTACTTGTAGGTTGGATATATTTTGCATTTATGTCTGCTGAATCTTGTTTTGACACAAAAATATCCAGACAAAGGCTTTCTAATCACACATCATACATTTCAGCTGCGGCATTACGGCTGCACATCACTGGGGGAAAAAAAACCCTAAATATTATCAGTAATGAGTTGATATTTTGGGGATGGCTATTGGTGCTTTCAGAAGATATGAAAGGTTTTAGAAATTATCATTAGAAACGTGAATCTGATGACCAAGCAGGCAGAGGGATGCATGTTTCATTTCACTCAGCCAGAAGAGTCTAATAAGGAAAATTGTTCCATTAACTGTAATGCAGCCTTTAGGACCAGGAAAAGAAAACATTTAGGCTACATCACAATATTACAACAGCCAAAATCCCAGATAATATCTACTCTCATTTGAGGATATTATATTATATTGATACATCAACCAGCTCCAGGTGGCACGGGCTTTCATACATAATGTATTAGTTATCAAGGGTCCAAAATTTTGGAGGGAATTTGCATAAATGAGCATGCGAGGCCAGATTCAGTTTGAGTCACTTCAGTCTATCTCTTAACACTGTGACCTCTACAATTGAAAAATATATTTTACTAGCATGCACAAGTTTTAGGGTATTTAATGATTTTTCTTCTGTATTTGTCTCCGGACTGTTTTAGGACCATTATTCAAAATAGTATCGGAGCTAATTCCCAAATCAGTCTGTGCATCGGCTAAGTGGAATTTAAGAGTGATTTCACCATGAGATACCGTGTGCCTCCAGCCTGAAAGCCTCCATGTGATTGATAAATACAGGAATTGAGGAGACATGCCGGCTGGGAAAAGGCTTCTCTCATTAAAAAATATGGTGTTCGTAATGAAGAGGAAACAAAATTAGCACTGAGAAGGATGAAGGGGGCAAATTGCTGTAAATATCGTAAAGACTGATCGTCATCCTCCTCCTCCTCCTCCTCCTCCTCCTCCTCCTCCAGCCACAGCAGAAAGTCATTATGTGGGTTTTGGATATAGGTTCTCCATGACTGCATATTTATTATCTATCTAAATAGAATCACTTACCTCTGATGCTGGCTCTGATAGCCAGTCGCCACAAATATCAGTTCCCCCAAGTGCATCTGCCGGCAGTTTTACATAAGGCCAAATGATTATGCGCACAACCAGACAGGATTGCATTTTGTTGTTAACTTGATTCGTGTTTTCCTATGAGAAATAACCCTTTTTTGGGGGTGAGATTTTCTTCCCCTGGAAGAGTGTAAATTCAACACTGTTTGATGTCCTTTATGGTGAAAAAAACAAGGTCAGTGGTTAAAAAGTCAGGGCACTTTTTTAAAAAAAACATTAAGGAAAAAAATGCCTCCTTGTTCTTCCATGACTGCGATGCAACCACAAGTCTCCTCCACGATGCGATATCTTTATCCACTTTACCTTATTTGTGGTGAACGCTCTGCGTGCAGCCATTGTTCAGGCATTAAGAGTTATGGCAATAAATAGATGTATTACAACTGGGGATGCAGCACAATGCCTATTCATGAAGGCAACATATGCAGCGCTCAAAAGCATGTATGCACATAGGTATTGGCCCATTTGTCAAGCTAGGAGAGCTAATTATCTCATACCGTGCAATATTGTTTTCAAGCCATGCATTTCATTTTACAACATTAAAACATACGTGGTGGAGGCTGCAGAAATGGTTTCCATGAGTATGAATGCATTAGAAAATTTTGGGAGGGGATGTTGTATTAGAACTCCACAGGGATATCAGCATGCTACACCTCTTTTGGTTTGTCATTCATCTTCCTCCGCGAGGGCGGAGAAAAGAACCAGTGGGTAGTGACGCCTTCAGCCAACTTGGCAGGTTAATGAAGGTAATTTGATTTCATACATAATGGCTGCCCATGCCACGCGGAGCTTAATTGTGCTCGGTGTCTGGGCGTCATTTCGTGGTACCAGCCGAGGCTCTGTGTATTTCCTGAAGGTTGTGCAGAGGCAAACAAGTTCCTGATTCAAGTGAGATGGAACCGATAGCTCTGTTTCATCTGCTAATAGTTTATCCTATTTCCCAGGCAGCTGTGAGCTCTGCAGTCACAGTGTGACGGCGGCAGCTCGGTTTTAGTGAATCAAGCAAGTTCATTACTACATGGCAAACAAACACCATAGTAGGCCGTACAGTCCTGGGATGACTCTAAAGGAACATGCTGGTGTTAACTCCGTCCTATTTGTTGCACATTTGTCTCATTTCTCTGTCGGTTGTGGAAAATTTCAGTCATTTCTGCTGCTTTTCAGAGGCATTTCACTTGTTTCGACTGTGTACATGTCTTTTGATGTTACAACAGTTTATGAGTATTATAACATTTGAATGCTACATCTATGTGAAGGATGTATTAAGATAGTCCTAAAATGGGTATTTTCAGTGGTTTTCATTGTTGATGCTTGTCACAATGTGTTATTGACAAATTTTTGTCGAAAGTCACAATACAAATAAAGATTTACCATAGTTTTTAATTCA
>JAPZDV010000021.1:25431789-25451686 GCA_029814665.1 Acanthurus lineatus | reverse complement strand
CGATCTTATTATAACATTTAAATGCTACATCTATGAGAAGGATGTATTAAGATAGTCTTAAAATGGGTATTTTCAGTGGTTTTCATTGTTGATGCTCGTCACAATGTTCTATTGAGAAATGTTTGTCTAAACTGACAATACAAATAAAGATTTACCATAGTTTTTAATTCATAATACATTCAAATGCACTGCATTGTTTTATTGATAACAAGGTGAGATGACAAGCACAGGTTTGAAGGTGTGGATGTGGAAACCCAAAGCACTCAGAAATAAATAAATAAATAAACATCATCATAAAAATAATCAAATAACAAAAAAGATACATAAAATTGATATATATGTAAAACTGGTAAAATGTGAAATAATCCATTTAACTTTAAAGACTCAGCTCATCATATTAAAATGCATTTAATAACTTTTGATTAATCCAATCAATTTTTTAATGTCTTTTCACAGTCTTTTTATTAACTTTTTCCTATCTTACTTTTAAGTTAATGGCTGATAATAGCTGACTGACAAAGACTCTCTGATTAAGTGGCATTATGAAATAAGACAGATGAAAGAAATAGGCACATTTTAAAAATATAAACTGCTGGAATTGGATCAAATTAACTTAAAAATACTTTGCTTTAGTCTAACTTTTAAATGTGGGTTTATTATTATCAAATATATTTGTGACATAGTTTGTTCCTAATTCTAATTTATATTCATTTTTTGCAAAGTAGTCTTAATTTTTTTTCTGAACACCTTGAAACACCACATACAGAAAGTTAATTTAATGTATCTTAAAAGTCTGTACATGTAAGTGTGTAAAAACACAAGATCTGAATAAACAGTACAAAACATAGTGCAATAAAAAGAAAACACTGAAATTAAACCCCACATTAGATATACACATCATTAATCAATCAGCGGAATGAATTTCCTGTCACAATCAATGAATTCACAAAAAATGCCAACTTGTTTGGAGTCTCAAACACACCATCCTAAAGTTAATTAGGAGTTTTTTTTTCTTATCCTATAATTGGATCCTAATCAGCACAAGGATTCAAGATATTTTCCCAAGACCTCTTCATTTGATCATTATCTACAAAGTGGTTGTAGATATTATAGGCCATATTCCTTTACTCTGCCATACAATCCAAATGGATCTTGTTTCAAAGCCTCAAGGACAGTCTGTGATGAGCTCGACTAGATTGCACCCCCCTGCTTATCTTCATCTACAGAGATGTCTGTAAACATCATAATGCACGGATCAAAATAATGCTGTGATGCACCCGTAACAAATAAAACTGTGGTTGTTCCCACCAAAGATTTTCTAAATATTATGCAAATGTATTTAAAGACACCATGACTGCAGTAAAACTGTCAAACAGTTTCTGAAACCAGTGCGTGAGAGTTCAGTTTTGGTTCATAGTTTGTCCACAGAGGAAGGAAGCCACATTTTCAGCTTCTTCAGTTAAAAACTTGAACACTTTTGTTAGTTTGGAGTCTTGTGTGCATGGATTTCATGGTAAATCATTAAGTAAAGATTGTCTTGGAGGGGATCAAAGGGGTTGAATTAATAAATTAAAAAAAAGATTCAGAGTATTTTGAGTTCTTGAAATCAAATCCAAAGAATTTTAAAGTTTTTATTGAAAACAAAACTAATGCAGCTCATATTTAGTGATAACGGCCACAAAACTTTGACGGCTAAAATTCAATGGAATTTAATTACCATTTTAAAACACAAGGTTGTACCAGTAATTGCAGTTTGTAGTCCCCTTAAGCTGCTGCTTTAAACATAAATTATATGAATGTATTAACAATTAGTGAGTTCAAGTAAATAAAACATTTTTTTTACAATTTTTTTATACAAATTTGTATTTATACAATGATAGTTTAGATGGACGAAGCTCAGTGTTTCTGTCATTTTAGCTTCCCTTAAGCTTTCCTTTTCTTGCATGCTTTTCTCTCTCCTTCTCCATGATAACTCCATGTTTTCCCTGAAAACTGCCACATTACCCAGTGAGATGAGATCTCTGATGCGTTCGATGCTGATAACTCTCTCATTTTGGGCGCAATGCGAATGTTAGCTTATATTTCGATTTCACAGGCTAATAAAACAAAGCTGCTGCTAAGCTTTGAACGTGCACAAGATCCTGATTCAAAATATTAAAATATGATGATTTAAGTGTAACAGAGTTATTCTAACAATCATTAGCTGACGGTCAGAATCCAACTGTTTATTAGTTTGAACTTGTAGGACCAGAAAACTTTTCAAACATAAACAGTAAACTGTGGCATTTCTCTCTCTCAGAAACCATCTTTAGCCAAGCATGCAAAACCAGCCTCTGCAACATGGTTGAAGTGATTTGACATTTAACGGTTTAGAGGGTCAAAGACTCAAGAACATGAATCTCACAAATAATCACTTCAGATTTGTGATGCTTTGTTAACGACACATTGCATATTAAATTAACAAAAACATGGACTTAAGGTGACAGTAACGGTGATAGCTCACCAATAAGAATTACAAACCAGCTAAATTTAGAAATGAAATGAAACTATTGAAGTGCAGATATAAAGCAGCACAGTGTGGAGTGTATAAACAGGGATACAATTAAGTCTAAAAATAGTTTGAAGAGTTCACAATGGAGAGATTGTTGCATGCAGTGGTTCAATAATTGAATTTAATAACTGTTTAGGGTGAAAACAGACCAGGTGCACGGCTCCATGTTACCTGTGATCCTCATCAGCCAGGCTCACATGCACCAATGTGTTGTTTGCTTTGGTCAGTCTTATTGTCCTCTTGCTGTTAAACAATATTCACTATATTCCAGCTTTAAAACAAAAAGGTGCTGCACTCAGAATGCAGAGTGGATGAAAAAACTCCCACAGATTTTCATGATTTTCAGCTAAAAGCCTGGTTCTTCCTCTCCCCCACGTTCACTTTTACTGGTGGCTGCAAAGTTTTCAGCAACAACCCTTCACATAATAACTTAAACATGAAGCTTTCTGTTCTTTCCTTCACTGTTTCTATATTTATATTTGTTTACGTTAACTGTAGCTCACTCTTTTTCAAATTGGGGGCCACCAGGGGGCGCCAAGGCGGCAGCAGAAACTTTGAGGGAAAAAAAAGGGGGAAAAAATCAATTAAAAACATCATTTGTGACAATTATTTTTTACGTTATGTTGTTTTCGATATTATTAGTCACTGCTTATCAAAATCTGCGTTCCTCGGCACAAATCTTTTCATTTTTATTTTTTAAAAAAATGACACACACCACTCCAGCCAATCAGAATAGAACAACCACCTCTTTGGGGGTCAGAAAGTTGCTTTGGACCCCAAAACTAGCTAACAGAAGGTAGCTAGTTAAAATGGTCAAAATTTTGCAAAGAATGTTTAGCAGAAGAACATGGATGTAATGATTAACTTGGCCTGACAAAAGAGAAAAATCCTATAATAATATTTGTTTACTGTTAAAGCTGTTTAATAAAATGACAAAATGTTTATAAAAGAGAAAAGACTGATTATATATAATGTAAGAAAAACATATAAAGAAGCTGTGTGTTTGATATTTGCCATTATAATTAACATGTAATTTGAAAAAGATGCAATTTGGGGGTCTTCAGCACAGCAAAGTTTGGGAACCCCTGCTGTAGGTGATAAACTGCCACCTGAATTTAAACTGACAAAAGAAGAAGTTGGATTTTTCTCAACTACAGACTCAAGAAACCAGCATGAAAGAGGACCGGCCTGAACTGTAGCGCCTTGACATTTCATTACAGTCATGCTAGGATGACCATGAAAGAGAAAACGGGAAAGACATGAAATAGACGAGTGTACAAAGGTAGACTACAGCCTTTTATAATTCATGAAAATCTATTTCACAGCACACATTAAAGCTGAGGTGCAAGCATTTAGCCCAATTAACCTTTTCAACAGCAGCAAATTTTTAAAATGATAGTGAGTGACAGGCAGAAAATAATAAATGAATGTGATCAAAAATAAATGTGACAGAGGCTTTGTAATGGGCTGGAGCACATCTTTGATGACAGCATTAGCAAACATCTCCATGCTGGTATTATTCTGCCTGTTTCTGGAGCCAAGCCGAGCTGATCGTAGCGTAATGGCACTGAGAGCGCTGAGTGGTTTGTTGGAATGAACTTCATTCTTTGCTTTTAGTTGAATATCAACAACATGAATGCATGAACTCATGGAAAGAGCTGCGTCCTTGACCCGTACTCAACATCATAATGTCGGAACATTTCTTTACCTTGTTTCTGAGAGAATCTTTTATGTTCCTCGCAGATTTTTCTTAGACTATCTGAGATTGACAAGGTTCACCTCGGCTTGACACCACCAGCAGCAGGCTGCTGACCAGTCTTCACTTCATACTGGGACGTGTGTGAGCTCTGTTCAAATAGATGTAATCAAGCTTTTTTGGAGATGATGCAGAAGGAGCAAAAAGACAAATTATCTGAGACTGATGTCTTAACAAAAAACATATTCTTTCATACTTATTATTTTAAAGTGAACAGGATGTTCATATGTGTAGCGTACAGTTTATGTCTCCAGTATAAACCCCTCTGTCTGCATGAAACAGATCTTTTAATCTGACTGCGAAGCCACGTCAGACCGACTTTTCTTCAAATACAGAAACTTTGCTTTTATAAGGTCAACATTCATGATTGTTTGGCTCCATAAAGCCAAAGCCAAAGTCCACTTCTGAAAATGGCTCATTAAGATTTTGATCAATCTTGTGCTTTCGGTGAGACAGACGTAGGAAATGCCATCAGAAAATTGCATTTCCCAATGACATTAGGCGCCCAGTTGACCATCCAATTCCATGTGTTTCTATTGAGATGTTAAGATCTGATATCATTTGGGTCAGAAAACCTGCTTTTTTCTCTAAGTGAGGCAATTAAATTTCCTTGATGGTCTCTGAGAGCACTTAGCTTAAGAGAATACACTTTTAAATCAAAAAGCTTTCAATCATCTCAAATCATATTTGAGAGAAATCTGCCCCCGAGTGTAATGTCACATGCAATGCAGCTGAGCATGTGACAGACTCGTGCTGAGACGGGCGATGTTGGGAAAGGTTATTGTGCATGTCTCCGTGGGCTCAGCATTGGTTGCGACATGTTGTTTGTCGACATTACGGTGTAACTTCATGTCACAGACGGGACGGGATCAGGGAGACTAACCTTAACTGAGGAGAGGCCCGCCTGCCAAAAGAGAGACAGACTGTGTATCATCAGAAAACATTAACGAGAAGAGAAACGTTTATGGACCCATGATTTTATTTCACTGTCTCTCTCACACTGGGATCAAATATGACAGTTGCTATCTGACAACTGTAAAGAAAGAAAGACTGGAAGTTTTAACAGTCATCTTGTTTACAAAGTGGATTAAAATAACATGAAAAATGTAGAATGGACAGAATTATTAGCCATAAACATTACAATGTATTTATAATTAATTTATGATCAATGTTTATCTTTAAATAGCACTGAGAGCTCTGAAATAGTTTGTTTCGAAAGCAATATGTTGAATATGAATGGTCAAAAATTCTTATTGGTCCATTTCAGGCTGTGTAACTTGAAAAGAAACATAGCTTTTTTTAGGATTTGCAAATTTACAAAACACCAATGTTCAAAAACTACATTCAAATTCAATAAACTCACCCCTGATATAAATATTTAACTAAAAAATATGGTTAAATAAAGATTGTCTCAGTCAAATTCAGTCACCTTAATTCAATATATGTCATCCAGATCTGAATCTGATACCAAAGATTCACTGGCTTTAATACAAACAATCAAACTTCAAGCCTATTTAAAGATGCATTTAAAACTCTGTGTAAGCTAGTTAGCCCTGCTAGCATGGTGCACTATGATGAGGTAAATTATGAGAAAACAGTTTGTATTGTTGCAGAGTATTTTGGACGAAGATAGTACGAAAAAAGATAGTATGGCATTAGTGCTAAAGTACTTTGGCAGTTTAGATCTATGCATTATGGCTTTAATTTCAAATAATAGTTATATTTCTTGTAAAACAGCTATGAGGATGACAGCTGACTGCTCAGTGTGACAAATGTTATGCTAACGCTAAATGATTTATTATATTTGACTTCGTTTACTGAAATGCAAACTTACCCAAACCCAAACAGGGCTTTTTTTGACTTACTTTTTATTTATTTATATTGAGAATACTTAGTTAACTGCATCTTGTTAACCAAAAAAGAGGTAATAAATCAAACCCTTTGATTTGTTTGCAAAAAAACAGGGTAAACACTGCCAACCTAATGACCTCCTTGCTAGATTTTTAAGATTTTTACAAACCCTTGAGCCACCTCCTCCTAAACACTTCAAACGCAGCACTGCAGGCCATTTAGCAGGTCAAATAACTGAGCTACAGGGCAGGTGTTTAAAACACCTGAAGCACTTTGTCCAGCGAGTTGTTGATGTTGTTGCTAATTTCCCTACAGGTGCTGCTGTTTTACCTGTAGTGCTCCCATGTGTTGGATTTAATTTGTCTTTTTGTTTCGTCTTTTTATGATAATTGTATAGGTTGGATATTAACCTGTTTTATGACTTATGAATGTGTTATTTGCTTTAGACATGAATGGTTTTATTATTTTTGTACTTTCTGTTTTGTTTAGGTGAGCTCACTATTAAAAAATAAAGTTGATCGTGTTAATATGGCAATCAAGTTGAATCCTGAATGGCATTCAGTTCCTATGAATACAGTTTTTGAATACTGAGTTTTTGAGTTTTTGATCCCTCTTGACCTCTGGTGACTATTAAAATAAAAAATGAAAAGAATTCAGACTATATAAATTAAAGTAGATGTTTTCAAATTAAAAATATTTCAGTGCTTTAAATTCAGTGCCATTTAATTTCAACATTAAGTATTCAGCACTCATTAAATTCAAAAATTAGGTCAGTTGCCTAAAAGATTCACATATTTATGCCTTTCATTTGCTTTTTTATCTCTGTTGTGCCGACAGTTTACAAAATACAGATAAAGTGTATGTGACAGATTCAAATGTTTTAGTCAAACAGGGTAAAATATAAAGTGTTTTTGCAGGCAAAGATGAAAAATAAGCAAGATGATGGTCAGATACTTCATCCCCTTTAACTACCTGTTCACTGGTTTCCCATCCTGCTCTATTTTAGGACACCTAATTAGGCAAGTTTTATAACCAGGTTTACTTAACTCTGTCATGCAAGGATAAATTACCATTTTGCACTTCTCACTTAATCATTTTAATTACCACAGGCAATTTATCAGGCTGTCTTCAGGGTATGAATAATTGGCAAGATTATAAGATGAAAGTGTAAACTGTATATATATCAGGATATATTGAAGAACATATAGTTTATTTTCAGGAGGCTCTGAAGGAAATATGAGATGAGACCTTTTTTTATATTTAAATAAACATAACAACCCATCATACTTCATGCAATAACCTCATCGTCACATATGTTAGATGCTTTCATTTTACAGTAATTCACAGTCTGTCCTCCCTCACAGATCATAAACAACATGCAGAAAGCTGGCCGTTACGCAGGTTTACGCTTTTTAATGCTTGTGTGCATATGGGGAGTGTGTTTGAAAGTGGAGGGGGAGGGTTCTGGCCCTTTGCTGACTTTGTCCTGACATTCATTCCCACACTGTATCAGCAGCAAAAAAAACAGGGGATGCATCACACACCCCCTCCACACAGATCAAAGAGGGGTGTGCCACGCTGCTGTGGGCTTACTTGAGAGACTACCAACATGAAAATACCACATCCCAGTTCTCAGCGGGACGCCGCTCTGTAATTGTGTCTTGTCAGACCTCCAAAGTCCCTCTCACAGCTTCGTACCTGACATTTTCCTCCAATGAATTTATTTTTCATTCTTTGGTATTTTGGCAGCGATGCCACTTGTGACCAAATTTAGCTCTTTTCTCCCACCATGTGCACTGCGAGGCCGATGATAAAAGTGTATGAAAATTGCACTTTGTATGAAAAGATAAAAAGAGAAAACCAGAGTTACCCCCGACATGAAAAGGTCACATCAAGAGACTGATGAACGAGCAAATGCACCAGTTTTGTATCAGTTTGTGACTCCTTGTTGTGATGTAAAACATTTTGCACAAAATTCTGAACACTTTAGTATAAAAGAGAAAAGAAATATCAGAGATCTGCCTGCAAAATCAAGCTTACCATGGAGTTATCAATCAGAGATCAACTAAACCCAGAGAGACTTGTATGTGACACATTTAATACTATATGTCATCCATAAAATAAGGCAAAGTCAAGAAAGGTTACGTATAAATAACTTATTTTTTGGTTTTCACTTTATTTCACCAAGAAACACCTGGAATGTGTTAGAACTGGGATTAAAATTATTTTCTGACAGTATTTAGATCCTGATATCTCATGCTCATGCAACAAAAAGGCTTTTTCATTGAAATGTGATTGTGTTTTGGTAAATTCAAAAATATATATATTAATATTAATATGGACTTTATATGAAAAACCTACATCATATTGTTGTCAAGTACGAGAATTGCGTATCTCTATACTTTACGTTGATTGGTTTGTTGAAAATGTCTTGTTTTGTTGCTTGATCGTAGCTTTATGAGTTTTTTCTAGTTGGCTCTTAATAAAGTCTTCATCAACCGAATGTTAATAAGATACTTGGTCTCCTCTTCCCCCCATGTAGTTCTCTGCTAATTTTTTTGTCTTGGTAATGGTTACTTGTTTTTCCGTTTTCCGGGTAGCCTGCCATAACTTCCTGTCATTGGTACGAAAGGTCCGGAGGTCCGAACCTTTGCTTTCACACTGGACACAAACCCAACCATGGTTCAGGTCAGCCAGTTGGTCTAGACCGAGGTCTGTGGGAGGTTTTACACCTGCTATTTTAGCTCAAATCAAGCCGAAGAGTCCGAAAGTCCGGACCAAATGAGGCAGATGTGAAAGCGCCCTCAGATTCTGTCCATCAGTGGTTTTCAAAGCGGGGTCACGGACACCCATGGGTTTTTTATTGCTTTCCACCAGCAAAAAAGGAAGTAATTCATTCTTGCTTTAATTTCATCCATAATAACTCAAAAAAAAGAATGTGTGACAATTTATTTTTCATACTATTACTGTTAGAAAACATCAAACAGCAATAATCTTTAAAACTGGGAGCCTGTGGTCTCTTTTATGTCGGTCTGGGGGTGCTCGACATGTAAAAGTTTGAGAACTGCTGCTGTAGATAATCTGTTCAGTGCTGCACCTCTGACTTACTGTAGTGCTCCTTGAAATCTCCTCGTGCTAACATGCTGTATGTTACCGAGAGGACTGAAGATTAGCATATGACATGACAGATTACATTAAATCATGTCTGCGCCGTACTTTATGACATTAGCCTCTTAGCCCAAGCATACAGATGCATGCAAATGCACCCAAAACCCTCTTATTTAAATCTGCTGCATGACATGGCACTTTTGATATGATTATTAGTCATCTAAGCGACTTGACTTCACCCTCATCAGATAGGAGATGTCAGCAAAGGTGAGAAATTATGGCCACTTTGAACACGAACCTTGACAAGCTGCGGTGAAACACTAAAAAGCGGACGACCGACTGAAAATGTTATTTAACAAAGAAAGCATGCGTGGGGAGATTTTTCTCACCTTGCTGCATTAAAATGATTTCCTCCCAAAAAAAAGAAAAATGCCTAAAACATAAAGCCCCCAAAAAAGTCTCATCCTCTCCTCACATTTTTAGAGAGGAAAGTTATTGAGATTGCGGTTGTTCTTTTCATGGTGTCCAACTCATTAGTAACAGAAGTCAGTCTGTCTCAGTCATAACTGCTGCCCAGATGGCTCTCCAATCTGCCCCGTGTAAAGAGTGAATCATCATAATCACACATAATCTGCTGTTTAACACATGCCTTTTGCTTCAATTTTTAAAATTATACTCTACAGTAATACATAAATCAAACTCTGCCTTGTTTTTTTGGTTTTTTTTTTTTAGATCTGCAAATGACACAGGGACGTTGAGTTATAGCGCACTCCGGAAGAATTCGGCGATCTTGATATTTCAACGTCGTTCCGGTCGTGAGTCACATCCTGTGTTTGCATATAGCGATACCCACATTCTCCTACTCTTTGGGGAGGTAGGGATTGTAGATACTTCTCTCCAATTATTCCCAGTGTCATCGGAGAAGCCCCCAACACCACTCGAGTGTCTTGTCTGTGCTCTGTGGTCTTTAATCTTAATTATAAAGCTATCATTACAGCATGAACCCTGGGCTGCCAACAGTGGAGCCCTGGGCTCATCTGCTCTGAATCAATCAAACGAAGTTCTGCACTGGAGGACTTTTCTTTTTTTTTGGTAGTCAGGTCATTTTGATTCTCCCTTATCTCATTTTCATAATTATGCTTGTCCCCCTCTCTAATGGAGTGAAACTTCTCTACCTCCCGAAGCTTCACATGGTCCAGTCTGAATATTTAAACAGTGTTATAACCTTGAACATTTGACCTTGCTTCAGAACTTCGTGACATTAACTGTTTTTTTTAATGTTTTTGGTGACAAGCAGAGCTTCAGTGAACAATCCGAAAGATCACACTTTGTTTCCTGCAGTGCTTGTTAATAGAGCCTTGTTAATAGCGTAGGATGAGACAAGAACAAAATAACTTCGGCAGTTTATTGTGTATGAGACGGTTGTGATATGGAGTTATGTGTCTGTGAAACGCCTTCATTCACACTCAAATTGTCAGCCTCTGCTGTAAATCAAGGCATTAAAATTGGATGACAGAGAGAAAACTGGCAGTAGCCAATGACAAATTCTCCCTTTTCTCAAACGCAGCTGACATCTTAAAGCTGTGATCAAGTGGAATGATCAAAGGCATTCAGTACGCCATTTACAAGTACCGTGTGTGTGTGTGTGTGTGTGTGTAGGGGTGATGGTGTCAGGAGGTTTTTTAAAGTCAAACTGAAAAAAAAATGTTTTGTTAAGAAAATTAGCATATATATTGTATCTGTGGTGTTTGTTTTAATATATATTTGTACTTATTGGGTCAAAACTGAAACTACCAGAACTGAAAAATAATCTCTTTATTAATTTTTCTGCAGTGATAGTTTAAGTCTTTTCCAGCTAATGTTAACTAATAATGACAGTAATTTCATTTGATTGTTTATCTCTGTAGCAGTGGTTTGTAATGTCCATTTAGCTCCAAAGGCTACGCAGGAAATTAAACTGCTATTGCTTTTAGCTTTTACTTTACCTAATCTCCACTCCTTCCTGTTTTGTGATGTGAATTATTGTGTAACACACCATGTCCTTAGTCCTGAGTTTACAAGATTAAACATTGCCATGAAATTTGACTGTTTGGTCATTTGGCATCACCACATCTGGGCCTGTGAAGGAAAGAAAGCTAGCATTAGCTTAGCAGAAACATCAGCTGCTAATGACTGAGCAAACTTTGACATACAAGTTACTTTTAATGTTAACAACAAAGGGGCTTATTAGCTTTTACTTTTTGAGCTAAAACTATTTGGTGTAGCTTTCTAGCTTCCACTCTTATTCTGGAGGCTAAGCTAGCTCTGACTTTATGTATGCTTTCTGATTTGAAAATGCTAACTTGCTAGCTTGCTAGCTACCAGCTTCTTCAGAAAGATGTTGACATTTTGGTACACAACCTTTACATAACACATGTAGACGTGGTGAATCAAAAGTAAATTTTTGGTTGATGGAAACATTTTGATTTACTCATGTAATGTATGTTCCAGTTGCATGCTTTCATGTTACTTCTTAAGCTCATAAACACGACAAAATTTGAAGACTGTGCTGGAAATGATAAACATTCATTGCAGTGCAAGTGAATGCAGCATAATACAAATTTTATAACAGTATGAGTCCTCCTTAATGTTGAATGTCTTAAAAGACAGATAGCTGTAATCATTGGCTAAGAACGTACACTATGTGAGCCTCTGGAAAAACAGGAAAGATTGCTTTGGATATACAGAACGACGTGCTGCAGTAAAAAGAGAGACAGTTTGTGTCTGAACGCCGTCGGACCTCAAATGTCTCAGCTGCTGCCAGAGGTTGAAGCTCAGACAGAAATGTCCCTAAAACAAGTTCTTATTTTGAAAAATGTGCAAAACAAAAAAAAAAAATGAGGACAATCCCGATTTCTGTTATCTACAAACAAGTTTTATTCTGTTTTAAACTGAGTGATTTTTGTTGACTTCATGGTAGACATTCAGACTTTCTCTTTATTTATGAAATGTAATCTGCATCACTCATCCTCTTGTCTGTAGTTATAATATACGAAAGATCCGTTTTCAAATACAGAACCACAGTTTAACAGATAGTCAGTGAACTTATGAACTCTACAGTCGAGAAACTCAAATGAATTCAGACACAAAGACAAACTGTAAGTCGCATCATTCATCATTTAAAAGCCATCAAACAGATCAAAGATGGATGAATTGAGCTTTGCAGCTTTCAACAGGCGCTGCAGGTACGATGCTTCCTCCGACTGTCCGTACAACCCAGCCACAACACAAAGGGAAAAAGAGTCTGACAAGAGAAGATTATGCTGAGTTCATAGGTCACATTTAGTTAATGCGCAAACCCTCCAAAATACCCTTTTTATTGCTGTCTGGAAGAAGTGAAAGCCTTAGTTTAATGCGATAGAACCGAGGTCCTCATTGGTTTTAAAATATGCAAAGAAGTACATGCTAACATTAACCACTGCCTACATTATTTATCCTTCTGAAAAGTGTTTTATCAGCACTAGGCCTGCTTTTCTCTGAAATATTCAAATTCAAATACTTAAGCATCTCTCATGCATGAAAAGACTTTCTTTTACATTTGGTTCTTATTGTTTTTTCAGTTTGGTAGGAATACAGTCATGAAATGATGATTCTTTAACTTTTGCTGACGGAGTAAAACTGATTTAAATGACAAAATAAAATACTTTCAGTGTCCAATTTTAGTAATGTAATAATATTAAAAACAATAACCGATCAGCCACATGGTTGGACTGAAATATCTGAATACCAATGTTAGTACGTAATTCAAAGACTGTGTTTTATAAATCCAGATCCACTCTGAGCTGTGACTTTAAATCCACTTCAAAATGTTCGTGAGGTTTAAGAGTAAACTTGATGAACTAAAAAGCACCATACCACGGTGTGTTTGAGATTTTCTGAGGCACGATATGTTTTTCACAGGAACACCAGAAGGTCATAAACTAACAGATTGATCTCTCACCAGTTACTTTGTGTTCATTTCTTTATCTTTAGTGTTTGATTCTTTCCCTGATGTGGACTTTATTTACATGGCAGGAGGTTTTAGAGGGAGAGGGAAAAGCTTTTACTGTGGTTTACATTGGCCATGTATCACCGTGGCTTACTAAAAACTAAAGAGCTGTTCCTTGCTTTTTAGCACTCAATCTTTTTCCCCCGCTCTTTATTCCCTAACACCCATCACAAATTTGGTCTGGAATGTGACTGCTAATTTATCCTTTCAATGTATGATATCCTGTCATCTCCTCATTTGTCCCTGAGTGTTTCTAATCTGAGATAATCCCAGTCAAATCCTTTGATTGTGTGTTTGGACCTGATCCATCTCTAAAAAAGCAATTTAATGGGCTTCATGGCACTTGGTGTAAAGTCATTTATCTCGTGGATTGGATGTGAATGCTTGTTTTAATAAGTGCTCTTCATGAATAGTAGGAGACGTGCCATTTAATTAGGCAGAGTGTGGACTTGTCCTATCCACACAACTTCTCCAAGATTTTTTCTTTTTTTTTCATTTGGAGCTGAGCGCTTTGTTAGAGAAGGTGTCGAACTCCTCAGATTTTACATCTGTGTGAAGAAAAACCTGTAATCTGGTGGGTTTTGAAAGCTTTTAGCTACGGGTTTTTTTAAAAAAAGAGCAGGGCATAAAGCACATAAACACGGTTAGCGATGGAAACATTTTAAATTGTTGATATGTTTAATGGTTTCATAACATATTAACTACACGTCACAGAAGCAAAAGCAGTGTTTAGTCAGATATATGGCAGTCCTACAGGAACAGACAGCACACTTCCCAAAATAGACGCAGCAGGGCTGGTTTAGTCAGCTAAACACACCACATGCTATTGTTTTAGCATCAGAAGCCTGATAGATGGCTTTTGCAGTTTGTGTGTCTGAGAACTGGAAGAAATACTTTATGTAAGTTAGTAGAGTTAGATAGGAAAAGTGAAATTAGAGAACTAAAACTGAAAACTAAGGCAACTTTTTCATATAATGTATGCTAAAAACAACTAAAACTGAAACAGAAGGTCTGCAGTGTTAGAAGATTAATAAAGGAAATCATTTTTTAGGTTATTGTTGTTGTTGAGGTTAAGGGGAGGAAAGGGAACGGCTTCTCTTTCGCTTTTACTGATACGTGGTGTTTCATAGTCTGTTGTGCTGTTTCTTAGAAAGTTGGAGAAATTTACTTAGTATGCTGCACTTTTTTATCACTAAATCATCGTTTATCTGAACAAACCAGTGCATCATCTGCTTTGATGGCCACTTCAAACCTATGATCTGTGATTTTTAAATCACAAAATCTGATTAAGCACATGTTCTCATACCAATATTTGCCGAACAGGTATTTGTAATTTGTAAAAAGATACTTTTTAAAGTATCTGTGCTCATATCTGTGTACATAGTTTGGTGCTAAAACTGAAGCTAAAGCTACATTTTCTCGACTTTTTGGGTTTGTTTGTTTTTTTTTTTGCATGATTTGTATTTAATCCCTTTCTTTTGCAGCTCATAAAAATTTAGTTCATTTTAGAAAATGGAACCTTTTATAAGATCATTTTGAGCATGGAGAAATCTTTAAGCTTAACAGAGGTCTAACTTACTTTGTGTAGTGAAAAGCACCTGATGAAGTTAGTTTTTTATATCTCAAAGCCTCAAAGTCTTCAAGACTGGACAAACAGACCACAAAACTGGTAACAAGAAACGTGCCACCACTGAATTTCTGATGAATCTCCTTTTGATATTTGCACTTGGTTGCAGAGAGATGGGGGAAATTCCAGGCTGTGTTAGTCATTTCCCAGCAGTGAGCATTCATGATGGTTTGTTGCAACACAGAGCTGTTTTTTAAGAAGAAAACTCCTTTGCTCCTCCTTTATTGTGAAATCTTGCTTGTTTACACTGTTTTTCCCCATAAACAAAGCCGTACATGTGGCGAACATGAAAAAAGCATCTATGTTTTGGTGCATAACATCATTTTCTTGCTTACAACATCTATTTTTAAATGAAACCTTTAAAGCGAATGCATGCATCCTGGAAGCTTTTTTTTCTGACCCTTTTTTTTTCAACTTCCTGTTCTGACGCACTCCAGCGTGCAGCTGTGGTTGGCTGTGCATTTTCACCACTTCCTCAACAACAAAAACACAGAGCGATCAGCTGACAGTGTGTACAACAGCAGAAAGTTCTGATTTTTCAGAGGTAAAACTCCTGTTCAGACACGTCGACTCGACTCTAAAAAGCCCCGCGAGAGAATAGAGAGGAATTTTCAGCAGGAAGTGGAACAAACAGCTGGCATCTGGAAGTGATCGGGAGTGAGTGGAAGAAGACGTCTCACAGCCACAACAGAAAGTGAAATATGGGCAGTGAGTACGAGCCACTGTCTTCAGCAGAGTCATGCAAAAGCTTGTTCATAGGTACGTGTGTCGACCTAAAGCCTTGTTTTCCATTACACGAGGAACATACAGCACACTGCACTTAAGAACAGGGTTTTTTTATATGCTAATGGTAGAAATGTGATTATTTCTATTGTTTTATTGTGTTGTTTTGTCCGATAATGTCAGTCGGATGTCATTACGTCCTGGTTTCATATCAACCAAGCGACCATGAAACCCCTATGGGAACTAAAACCACTTTTACCTCAAAGCAGAAGTTGTGGGCCGTTAATGAAGCTTCCTCCACTCACTTTAGGATGAGGAAGGACAAGAGCTTAACAACACTTTGCTGCAAAGACGAATGTATCATGATGTTTTTTAATTTCCTCAAATAGATTACGAAAACTGGAAAAATCTGAAACAGAGAAACTTCTTATTTTCCATGTTTGCTTCATGTGTTTAAGGAAGGAAGGCTACACATGCAGTAATTGTGCTAATATAATCTGTATTTAATAGAGCTCAAAGAGCATTTAAAAGTAATAACAGGCTGTATGTAGGTTATGTGTGTGTCGTGGTTCCTGTTCAGTGTGACACACTCAGCGTTTGTAGACTGAAGCGTCCACGTCTCAGCTGCTCTCCTTGTTAAGAAGAAGGGAAAGTTAATTAATCCCTTTTGGCAAAATTCAATTATTAAAGGGAGACTCCACTGATTTCCACATCAAGTTGAGTTTATTCATGGCAGGGATTCCTCAGCTTGTAAAAACTGTTAGCCTTTATGATATCTCCTGTGGCCCTGCGAGGAGCTTTCCATGGTCTGAAAAACAACACTGACGATGTCGTCTGAGCCGCATGAAGACTGCAGCTTCTTTAACTGAAAACTGTGCGTTAGAAAGTGGAGGCATTGAGTTTAAAGGATGTGGGCAGGGAGGCTCTAATTTAAGATGGTATGGAGTTGCATTGTGGGAAATGTAAAGGCCAGGCCTCAGCTTTTTTTTTTTGCTTTTGACCATCCTTTTTTTAAACTCTGCCTCAAATCTGCCAACTGTGTGGAAAGTTCAGCACAAAAGAGCTTGTGTTTCCTCACAGTCGAGAGAAATATGAGTAAAAAAGCTGAACATCATCAAGTTTCAGAAAACACAACATAGACTTCTGTGTCACTACGACATCGCAGGTCCATCATCAGTAACTTTAAGTGAATACAGACAATTACCTCACAGTTTGCATGAATGTATCTTGCACATCATCTGACGTTTATTTCTTGAAGACTTACATTATAATTGCATCATCACTTTTGCAAATTTTTGTCGTAATGTTGTGACGACATCATGTTGCAGAAAAAACTTGCTCTTTTTTGCATCTAACACAAGATCAGTCACGGAAATCACTGTTTCATAAACTCTGAGATTTTTAATTTTTCCTACTATAGGATGTTTAAAAAATTGTCTAAAATAAAAAATGGATATAATATTATTTTAAACAGATTATAACTGTGCTGTGTTGTATCATTTGGAGCAACTTGCTGCAAATGGAAATGGGAAAACTCAAAATATTGAAGGAGTTGTAAGAATTACAGGACAGCAAAACAATTATTTTGAAGAGTTTTGGGTAAGAAATGGGTTGACTCTAGTAGTAGATGTTTGTCCCCGGTGTTTTCTGATTACTCGGATTACTTTGCCATCATGTTTTGTTACCTGATCACAATAAACTCTGTGAGATCACGCTGTACTTCAAATAAACTAACAAAAATATTTATTTTGACTCCACTTCGGTCAGTTTAACACAAATCCCTGTTTCCATCTAGAGGTGCTCGAGGCCTGCGCTCACAAGTCATCACGGCCTTGGTGTTAACTTACCAGTACCCCCACCACCACCAGCCCCCACCCAGCCCCCAACCCCCCACTGTAGCCAGATGGCTGTCACACAGGCGGTTCCTCGCCCAGACCATGCTGATTTCCCATCATTCTTTTGTTAATGAGGTCGTTAGCAATGCAACGGACAATTAAATTATCTCAATCTGGCATTTTCCTCATTTGTTTGCAGTACAGTTTACTGTACAATGCAAGCAGCTCTGCTCGGTTTCCCTGCTGCACATCGCGGCTCCCATCCTTCCATCACTTCCTCTCTCATGATTCATGTCGGTGATACTGTGCAGCAGGGAATTAAAACCTCACTGACAGACGCCCACCACTAAAGCCATTTTCAGACTGTCAGATCGTATAAACAGAGCTCTCGACAGAGTTTCTGTTGCTACTTTCTCCTCTGTGATAGTGGGCGATCGGCATCTCCAACTGCAGAACTTTGTTTTAGTACATCATCACCCTGTATGGAAACAACACAGCCCGGAGCTGCCGCCGCCGCCACCACCGCCGCTGCCACTGCTGCTGCAGCCGCAGCTGCACGGAGGAGGTTTTGTTAGCTGTTAAAATCGTGTAGAGAGAGTGACTTCAGCCAGTTAGTCGAGCACTCACCTTCATGTGAAACGCTGGCGAACACTGACACCGCTGACAGTTAATTATGGGAGTCACGGATCACGCAGACGTGTCAGCTCGGCGACGATTGACGCGCCGCATGTTTACATCTCTGTTGTAATGTTGTTTTCTAGTTATTTTCTCAGCAGCAGTGCATCCGTTATTTAGCTGCACGAGTGCCTCGGGGCCTGCCATAATGATCGTAAAAGCAGTACAGATTCGGAGGAATGAAATGTTAAAAAAAGGACTTGTGGGTATAATTGGTGAACCTGCCATCACAGTAACTTTGGCAATGTTTTCGGTCAGGCTGTTGAAACACACACGGGCTGCCTGTTAGCTCGACTGTCATGCTCTATATGTATGTGTCTGCATGGCTCCATTATTTTCTGCTCACACACTCACACACACACAAAGATAATGTGACAATGAGTGAAATCCAACTTAACCCGATTCATTGTTAGACAGGCAGACGGAAAGGCAGCTAACATATAAAATTTGACAAGCAGTGGTATTTGGAAAGAGCCTCACTGGAATGATGATTCATTCATTTTCCAGGTGGTTGGTGTCAGAAACAGGGAGGTAAAGGAAGTGGCAGCCAGACACTTCACATTTATCTGAAAACACCTGATTTTCTGAATAAACTGAACTGAGTGTTGAGAAAATAATAATAATAAAAAAAAAAAAACTTTATCTGGCTTTTCCATTTCACAGCTTGTCTAAGAGATATTAATGCGAGGTGAGATATATGCCTGGTCAGTAATAAAATCTGCTTACACAGAATCTGATGGGTTACATTAAAAAAAAAAAACCCTCCCTTTGATTAAAGGATTTTTCATCTGAAGATGGATTTTTTTTTTTTTTTTCACCTGAAGCAATCTGGTTCATCGGGAGGCCCAAAAGAGACAGGAGCTTCTGAGGCAGCAGTTTATTCCCCCCTGTAAGAAGAGTGCACAGATGACAGCTAGCGCTCACTGCTGTCTCCATGTGTTTTTTTTTATTTTATGGGGATGAAACCAACAAGTTTGGCCGCCAGCTACTGTCCAACATTTAGCTTCAAAAAAATCATCACTGACTGGAGATGTTGGCCAAGTTTGCTGGTTAAATCAGAGATGCTGGATGCAGCACAAAGGAGCATAAAACTGTGAATGGATCTTGTGGCGAACCGGAGCCCCCCAGGCCGCGACCACATGCCTGGCAGCTAGCTGTGATATATTCCACCGCTCACCTTTTATGTCCGGCCCTAATTGAACCGCGACGGATCATTTTACTGCATCATATTAGAGCCTGTTTCAGCCGTGGGTTCAAAGAAGCCGTTGTTAGTTGTGAAAGGCTGCAAACGATGTGTCGTCGTTAACAATTAACAACTTCGGATCCTTGTTTTCACCCCGTTGCAGCGAAATCTTGCATCGGGTCAGGATTTCACACCTTTCGTAGATCCTGATTAGACTCCATGAGACAATCTAGAGGAATATGGACTGAAAGAAATGGACGAAAATCTTGAAATTACAGCGTTATCCTGCCTCTGACCCAGTGCATGCTGGGGTTTGCCGGTGTTTACTACAGATCTGACAAAAAATGAACATACAGTTAATAAAAAGATGCTAAAAATGCTAACCAATGAAACAGCCAAACTCTCCTTAATGTTAGATTTATTAAAAAGTTTAGCCCGTTTAAAAATGCTTAATAGACAATGTGTGAGGTCATCATTGCTTAGATGATTTTTTTTAAGTTATTACCACATTAAAATTAAAATTATCATGTAAAACACTGTTTTATTTTGTTAAGATATGTC
>JAPZDV010000021.1:25399556-25431291 GCA_029814665.1 Acanthurus lineatus | reverse complement strand
TGCTAAAAATGCTAACCAATGAAACAGCCAAACTCTCCATAATGTTAGATTTATTAAAAAAGTTTAAAAATGTTTAATAGACAATGTGTGAGGTCATCATTGCTTAGATGATTTTTTTTAAGTTATTACCACATTAAAATTAAAATTCTCATGTAAAACACTGTTTTATTTTGTAAAGATCTGTCTTTTTTCCTATTCCTTAATAATGCTTCATGACGAATCATTAAAAAAACTGAAAAGACAAAGTCTTCAGAAAACCTACAGTCTCGTAGTTTGATGACTCAAACTAAGGAACCTTCTATTTTATCAAAAAAGTCAAAAATCTTCTGTCTGAGGCTGTAAATTGTTAAATAAAAAGCAGTTAATATCTTAAGAGGAGAATATTTTTGACAGAAGATATTTGTGGAATAAAAGTTTGAATAGAAAAAAAGGTATTTAATTAAAATTTTAGGTAACAAAATGAGAAAAAAAATACTTTCTCCTTGTTCTGCACATAAATCAAAACATGGCCCCATTAGCAAAGGTCACAACAAACCAAATAACGAACAAGCATTTGATTTTTTTTTTAATTTCTCACTGTTCCTAACCTTTGCTCTTATGTGTTTATTGTCTTGTCAGGAAAGTCAACCTGCTACAATTACTTTTATAACCCAGATTGAGTTTGTAACACTTCCAAAGGTCTGATGCATGATGGAGCTGTGCAGTGTGTTTTTAAAGCTCTAATAGGAACTAAGTCGCTGTATAAGTGAGTTTATCTGCAAAGATCTTCATGATTTAGCACTATTGGTCGACTCTGGGTTGATTAACAATTTCCTGACCAGCAGTGGATCTTAACATGAATCAGAGCTGAAGCTTAAACCTTTCTCTTCTTCTTCTTCTTCTTCTTCTTCTTCTTCTTTTCTTCCCACAGAGACAGCAGAGTGTTTTATATGCAGGGATGTTGAACTTCAAGCCAGTGACCCACTGAGGAATTTCTGTGACTGCAAGAATTTACTTGCCCATCACGTGTGTCTATCCACATGGATCCAGAGGGTGAGAGAGACTTTTGCATGTTGGGACCCTTGATGTTTTTTTTTTTTTTTTGAATTTCATTCCGACTGGGTTTTTTTTTTTTCCCCTAATCAGCCATTTGTCAGAATGCGAATGTGTTGGGCTTCTAACAGTGAATAAATGTGTTTGCCAAGTTAGCATTCCTTATTGAGACAAAACGTTGCTGTTTGCCTCAAGGTAATGAGCTACCTTTCAAATAGCAATACCAATTAGTTTTAATGAGGGTTGCTAACAATGATAACACGTCATCGTTACACAGTTGAAAAACAGAGGCTGAAACAGTGAGAAGTGCCACATAATGGACTGGCAGGAATCCAGGAAGCGATCATGCACCTGACACCTGTCACCCACCGCAAAGCACCTCATTAACATCTGTAGCACTAATTGAGCCAATGGTTGTGCTGCTAACAGCGGTCACTGATGTGCTGTTGTTGCTCTGCACCTCTAAAAAAGATCACTTTACAGTCCTCACTTAATGAAATGTAACTTTCTGTAGGTGGCATGCATTTCTCTTCCCGCTCAGTCTCCGTGCTCATTGCGGCTCATGCTAATTACTCCTCCTCCATTAATTCCCAGCCAACTGCTGCTGCCGCCGCTGCTGCTGCCAGAATTGTAAAAATGTATAATTGCCTCTATAAGTATTTTCCCTGAAGTAAAACGTAAAAAGCTAAAAAGAACCAAAGAGGTGTGCTAATGTAGAAATGTAAATTTAACTGCACATTTTTACACCTCAGCTGCAATTTATCACATTTAAGTGATAAACCTGCTTTGTCTGCAGATTTGTTTTTGTGTCAAATGACATGAAAATGCTTCACCCTTTATTTATTCAGAATATAATCACAGTTCAACCGTGTTAAGGGCATCATAATTACGACATATTAACATGAAAATGCACAGGTACTTTCGGAATAAACAATATCTGGACTTGTTTGTGTGCTTTTATGTGACGTACACAAAACAACATAATGCAGCTTTAAATGATAACTTCTAATTATAACCCACCATGTTCAGGCTGCAACATGGCTGCTGGAGGTCTCAGTCCAAAATGCAGACAAGTTAGACTGAGCGGATTGAGAGCAATAAGAGGTCAGACACAGGAAGCAGAAAGAAAGGGTCAAGTCAGTTTTCAAAATAAAACACTCTTTGAAAACTCCACGATTGTATCAAATCATTTGAAAGACAAAAGAGAAACCATTTCACTGGCTGTCCTGCTAACCAATGCGAGCTCAAACATCAAGGAAAACTAACCAAACAAACAAAGTCACGGGCTAAATGCTCCATTTAAAAAAATGCCTCCACTGACATATGAAGCTGCACAGAAAACAGACCAAAACCACCTCAGAGACACAACCTCTTTTAGCTGTTTCCGCTGGATTCAAAGGGAAATTCTGTCCCTGCAGCGTCTGTAAATGTAAGTCACTCGATCGTAGATAATGTATGAATCAGTTATCATCACATATAACAGCTTGTATGTGAACTAAGACGAAAGATAAAGTGCGTGTCTGCCGTCGAATGGTTTTTAACGCCGTCCACTCCTGCGAGCTCTGGGTCTCTTTGGATACTCCACAAGTGGTAGACAACATGCTACAGCAGACCTTTCATCTGCACCACCCAGCTGTCAGAGTGAAGAGCCACTTCCATTAAGTGTGTGTCTTCCCACTATACAATTATATACAGACACACAAGCCGGGGCTCATGAAGCAGACATGCACACACACACACACACAGCAGCTCTCTGTTGAGAGTGTGTGCTGCAGCCACAAGACTACTTTAGTTTTTCGTGTGTGAGAGCGAAGCAGACAGAAAGAGAGAGAGAGCGTGCGACCTTTTAGAGTGCTCAGGGTTGGGAGGCCCTTTCCCTTTTACGGAACAGAAATCAGCAATTGACCTGTCACTTTTGCTCTGATAGCCATCTCTGGAAAGCAGGTCATGCACATATGTCTAAAGTGCCTCTTAACCGCATTTTATGAAGCCAGAAAATGTAATCCAATAATGATTTGACTTGTGAGAGAGAGAGAGAAAGAGAGAGCGAGCAAGCGAGCTAGCCAGCCGGGAATGATAGCATGCACGGTTACCGCCGCTAAAAGCAGCTCGAACAAAAAAAAAAAAAAAGAAAGAAAAAAAAAAGGGCAAAGTCCACATCCTTATTTAATTTCACCAACAACAGCATCAGACAGATGTTGTCACTGAGCAGCAGGGCAGGCTGAACTCAAACACGACAACAACAACAACAACAACAACAACAACAACAACAAAACGACGCTGGCATTCGTTTCCACAACTGTTGATGCATACTTCGGCGTGTTCGCAGTTTCTGACTGATCATCATCCGCACTGAGGCCAACCATACGCTTTATCTTTTTTTAGACCGCCTCATTTGTGCCACCCCCCCCACACACACACCAAAAAAAAAACCCCAACCCCTCCTCTCCTTCCCAGGTTTCCCAAAGACAAATAGCATGGCACAAAACTAATTAGTAACCAGGAACTAGTTAGGAGATGCCCTTTGAAAAACATGTCCTGAGGCGGGATTTAAATATAGGGACAGAGTCAGTGACTGAGTGTGCCTGGGAGATCCCGGCCTCCAGGCGCGGCAGCACTTTGACCCCTGACCCTCATTATAGCGAGTGCATTCCTAGAGGGGTGAAACCCCTCGCAGCACAAAGTACAAGGGCATGGGAGGACTGCATTGCTCGTAACGCACCAGCCGAGTGTGGCCTGGTGTGTCTCACTGCCCGGCCTCGGCTACGACGGCTTGAGAATATACAGAGCAAGGACGCAGGCTTTCGGAAAGTAATGGTATACACCCGCTTTCCCCCCACAGATAAATATGTTTTTCATTTTTATACATCTGGTTTTACTCTGTTAAACTTAACGGGAGGAGTATTCTGCAAAAAAAAAAATCAGCAGACTTTGTAATCTCATCCTTCTAAAGTAAAAAATACAAAGTAAGTGGCGGGGCGGAGTGAAAATGCTAACAGCTGACAAGCTAAATGAAGCTGTGATGCAGAGAGTGAAACATTGAGCAAAGTGTGAACAGATAAAAAAGCGTAATGAGAAGACGAGCTCACATGTTGACATTTATCAGATTTGGTTTCCATGTTTGATTTTTTTGTGTTTTTTTTCATGCGTTTGCGTGTGTGTGTTTCAGTCAGCATGTCCTTGACTGTGAGTGTGTTTGCCTATATTTTCCTTTAATTGCAAGTAGTGTGAATGGTGAGTTAAGCCCACTTCCCCCTCCTCAACAAACACGCACACACACACACACACACACACTGTGCGTCTCTCATGGGTTGATAATTCTCATCACTGCAAACAGACTTGGTTTACATTCATTAGTCCAACACTCACAGCAATCAGGCCACAGTGCCAGGGGCAATGGTCCTCTTTATAAAATCACATTGCCTAATAGCAGTGTTCTATAATTATATGCCATTAACATCTATCAAAATGTGCTCCTACGTGCCATGTATATTAGCAGTGGATTTGGCAGTTTGTGTGTGTACAGATTCTTTGCTTATTATTAGCGTCTTTAGATGGTTTTGCACCAGCTTGAAGAATAAAGCCGACATGTTATTTTTGTTTCGTGTGCGGTTCTGTCATGTAAAAAAATGCTTTTAAAACGGCGTCCAGTTATGAGATGAACACACACTGGTTTTCTTATCCACGCTGTCAAACACAGCAATAAGAAATGTTGATTTGCTGACGTTTTATTGTTGTTTTTTTGTATTTTTTTGCTTTTTTTGTTATCGTGTTGCTTTGTTTTTTTCAAATCGTGGTTTTATTTTTTAAAACTTTCTGCTTCCTGTTTTGTCTTCTGTTGTTTTTTTTTTGTTATTGTTGTGTTTTCTATTATGTTTTATATGTTTTTCTGATTTGTTGTTGCTGTGTGTTCTTAGCACCTCAGGGGGGCCACTGTACTCTACAGGTTTACAGTGCTGTAATTAAATTAGCATTATTATGCATAATGCATATTGACTTTGACTTAAAGTTGAAAGCACATGTTCCAAACAAACATAATTAGTTTATTGATCAAAACACAAACAAATGATTTGTCACTCATGCGTGACATTTAACAGCAAGTCCAGCTTTTGATCTGTTGTTTTGATGCTTCACTGTCTCTAAATTACTGTTAAATATTGTTTCTTTGCAGGGTTGTGGGAGTGAAGACAGGCTGAGATGTGTCGTCTGCAAAGCCAAGGTAAGTGTGTTGATGTGTGTGTGTTTGGTTTGTTTTGTTTTTTTTGGGGGGGGGGTTATATAAAGTCAGTGATATATCTGATGATGTCTCATTCTTTTAATCTTATGTGTGAAATGTAGGTAGCAGGCATTAAAGCAAACACAGTTTAAGTCGTTAAACAGCAGCTGCGTCTCACAAAAGCAGATTTGAACAGAGCAGATCCATAATACTAATGAGCAATCAGGTCTTTGTTTTGCTCTGTGATTTAGCCGGTTTGCCTGTAGTTGTGTTGCTTATGAGCTGTAAGCCGACTTTTATTCCTTATTATTGCAGCACAACACTCATTGCATGGGAAAAAAAAAAAAAAAAGGAAGGGAGAAACATTACAATATTTGGCAAAAGATACAAGCTGTGTAATGACAAAATCTGTATTCGTTTCATGAGCACAAATTAATCACGCTTTCCTGTGGTACATTCTTAATGCTAATTTTTCCGTCAACACATTGTGCCTGGTGTTTGTGAGTTTATTCGTACGAAATGGTGCAGCTGATGTGTCATCACAGATGGGGTTGCATGCTGGATAAGGTGGCCGCATTACTAACCATCTCAGATTAGGAAGTATGCTGTTGATGTGTTGTATGTATTCATGCTTGTGCTGTGGGTCAAAGCATCAAAGGCTGGTTTACTGGGTGTTTTATTCATTGTTTGCTGGACGGCGGGTTGAAAATGTGATCTTTTGCTGTCTGTTCTTGTGTATATGGATGTTAGAGATTCACTCCGTGGAAGAAAATGTCACAGTAACTCTGACGACGACCTTTCAGGAGTTTAGGATATTTTAAACATGAAATCATGGGCACGCACACGTTTGTATGTACGGAGTGATGAAAGTTAAATGAAACATTAAGTCTGCGGGGAAGTCTCCACTGGTTGTTGTTTTTCTGCTCAAAACTTGTGTTTGTCTCCTTTTTGGACCCAAAGATCAACGGAGTCTCAAGTGTCATGATGTTTTCTTCCATACAAGACTTGTTTCTTTATAGCTGGAGTTTTTTTTATTAGCTTGTTTTTGTGCAAAGACCTTAAAGACCAACAGAACCTTGAAATCTTTTCCCCGTTTTCTGTAGTTTTATGTAAAAACTGCAATGACAAAGTGAGTTGTTGTGCATATTTTTCCATATTTCTACAGAAAAGAAAACTTTTTTTGTTTTTTTAACATTTTCCAGACACATCTAACAGCTTTAGGCCTCTGTGTTTGAAAGCCTGCATCTCTAGGAAAGATGGTGTTAACATTAGCAATGTGCTACTGACAGCAGAGTGTCATTAGCATGTAACCTTTAAACACTGATAAACACCCAAGTAGCCTTTGTTATTCATGATTAGCACTCTAAAAAAACTGTACTTTTACAAGATTAAGTATTAGTTAGAAAACAAAGTTTGTATTCTATTCACAAAATGGAAGCGAAGTAGCTCAGCTTTTTAGCTTGCTAGCCTTCGCTTTCCTCTAGTTAGCCAGCTAAGCTAGTTAGCTGCCAGAAGGTAAACACAAGTGCTTAGGATTCAAACTTTAGCACTGACTGCTGTTACATGTGACTTATTTTTACAGTTGACTTATTATTAACATATTCTTACACCCAGTGCAGCTTTCTGTCTGAGTTACAGGGCGGAGACGGGCTAGTTAGCTGCACGCTAGTTGCTCCTGTTTCATGCATCCAGATGGCAAACAACCAAACTTTCAAATCTAAAAATAAATGACTATTCCTGTAACCTCAGCACTGTTACACAATCTTTCCAATGACGACACAGAATAATGCAACAAGCTGGACTAAGCAACTGTTGACAGGATCTGTATCGGCTGGTTAACTTCCTGTGTGGCTACTGTAGTGATACAACCAAACCATTTTTAGTGTCCATTTACTATACTATACCAACATCATCCGTCAGGGCTGAAATATGTCCCTAAAAAGCATTTTCTAACTTTTATTCTGACAAAATAAAAGCACAAACATTCTGAATTGTTATATTTTACTTTATTAAATATCTTACATCGGACCAGAGCTCAGATAACCAAGAACAATTCAGCGCTGCAGTTTTTTTGCTGTACAACTTGAGGAGCCTCATAGTTTAAGGAAGGTTGTGGAAATATTACCATGAGATTTCATGCTAACCTGCAGACTTTCACGAGGCTGTAATACTGTTACTCAGTGTTGTTTAAATGGAAGCCATTTTCACTTTTTTTTTTTTTTTACGTCCCTGACAGTGTTTGGCTGCAGGCAGAAACATTTTTTTTTAGGTGTTGCAACCATCTCTGCTCTTCTTTTTTTACCTAAGAGGGAACATTTCTTGCACTTTCGCAGCATCTCCAACTGACCGTTGCACTTGTATTCGTCCATTGTACCGATGGCATTGTCATCAATTATTAATGGCGAGCAGTAAATGTCTGAGAGACATCCCACTGAGAGACCAAACAGCCATGAACAGGGGTTAGTGTCAGGACTGGTGAATGCTGCGAGTGGCAGCTGTGCCATTTAGAGAATGATTGTTGGGAAGCTCCTACTGTATATTGATATGAACTTTGCTGCAGTAAGTTAATGCATCAGTATAATAACATTTTAATGTCTGCAGTGGCACAGTCATTTAATATTTGTCCAGAGAGGGATGTATATGTAGATCAGCAATGACTATAATGATGATAGTGATAATCATTTGGTCCTGCGCTGCTATCACTCTGTAATGCATTACTGCAATCACCCTTGGTTAACATTAAGAGGCTTTAGCTATTAAGACTTGAGCAAGCGGTGCTCATCATAGAGTCTCCAATCCGCCGTGCCAACCATTTCATTTCCTATCTTATTTTTTTTCTTTTTTTCTCTTGCTGATGCTTCTTCTTTTCTCTTCTATGTTGTTTTCCTCGTTTTGCAGCAGGGTTTCAAATGTGGGCCATTTGTATGAGTTATGCTAATTTGTTGGGGCAATGAATGCATTAATTTCATTAGCACATGGCCTCAAAGCAATAATTACCAGAGTAGGTGTGTCACAAGCAATCATGTTAAAATTTGCCAGTTAATTATTAAGATTTTGTTCTGAGGGACCTGGATTTGACATGAGTCGCCGAGGGAAAAAAAAAAGAGGGAGAGAGAGAGGAGAAAGTTAATGCATTCCAGTGGCCGAGGCTAGGTGCTTGTTGTTGAACACAGTGGGGGTGGCGGTGGCATTGTGGGCCTACTGGCACGATTTTTTTGCATGTTGACAGCTCACATTCTGGACTAATTACCGCAAATAGCAGAGGTCTAGCTGGTGCTCGGTCAATCCAGGAGGTTGTAATTATAAAGAAAAGGAGGTCCAGAGCCGCCTAATGGCCTCTGCTCCCTTTGATTGGACTCCGGTGGAGAAGACGTTGGTGGGGAAGTTGTGAAGCAGGAAGAGATTCACGGCTCCCTTCCTTGGCCCTGATTAGCCCTTGTCCGACGCAGAGCTGGGCCGAGGAGGATAGACTCGGTGTCTAATGATGCACTTTTGCTCAGACACAGTAAATCTTTGGCACCAGGATGGGTTCCTCACCTGATAACTGGAGGAGCCTTAATGAAGAACAGTTTTCTAAAGTTTATGGCCTATCAGGGATTTTAATTTCATCAGTGTGCTTCTGTCTTTTACAGTAGTTTTCCTGGTAATAAATTAAATTTCAGCGACAGGATGCAAGGTTTTATTACAGTAAATAAAGTTGCAAGTCTGAAAAATCTGTTTGATTAGTTTGAATGAAAATAGAAATTGGTTGCAAAGTGAAATGACAAGATCTGCAAATGCAAAAAAACAAAAAAAACAAAGATGGGAATGTCAGCCTTCATGTCTGTAATGACTTCTCTACCGGTTGATAAAAATTTTCCATGGCAACCACTACATTATACATGTCGACAAGGACTGGACCATTTAGAAAAGTGGTTTCATCCTCTGATTCTCTGTGGCTGTTATTTTTAAAGCTGTCTGAGGCTATGATGCTTTATAATGCTACCACACTAGATTTTCACTGTTTAAAAGTGTCAAAGAAATCATATGATGGCATCTAAATGCAGGGAATTTAAAAAAACAGAGAAATAAGAAGTAAAATACAGTCAAATTTCAAAATTTAGTCCCAGAGCTTAGTTTGTGCTCTACATTTCTTTAACTTCACATCCTCTGACACGATTCTGCACCGAGCGGGAACCTTCCCGCCTCGTGTCTCTCAAGTGTCTCCTTAAAGGTGCACTAGCATTTACATACCCATCCCCCCCCTCTTTAAAAAGAAAAAAAAATGTTAATCATCACTTGATTTTATATGGAAAGCAGATTATCCTTTGATTTTGATGAATGCAGCAGCTGCCAGACTCTTCATTTGACTAAAAGCAGGACATTCTGCCGAGGCCTCTCGTATGTCACTAAGCCTCTGACAGGACACCACAGTGACAGGAGATGACACATGAAAGGAATTCCTCCTCTTGGCTTTCCCAGGACAATGGAACATGGCCTTGTGGTAGTTTGCATGTGTGTGTGTGTGTGTGTGTGTGTGTGTGTGTGTGTGTGTGTGTGTGTGTCGCCTAGCTGTGACCTGCTTTTATTTTTACAATATTTGAATTTATTTTTTAATATTTTAATTAAGTTTGATTGGATTTTTTTTTTTTTACTTTTTTGTGTTAGGAAGATTTAAACTATAAGAACATTTTTATCGTTTTTTTAAAAGAGGATAAAACTGTTCTTGGTGATATTTGACTGACATCTGAAGGCTCGGCCAGCAGAGACGCCGTCAACTTCTGTGTTAAACTGCTGCTACATTCTGAGGGATGGATATAAGAATTAAATCTGAGAGCATAGTATCCTAATAACTTTGAATTCTTTCCAGTCTTTCAACACACCCCTTTACTGTATAGTTCTGGGATGATGGGATTTGCTTATTTCATCATTAAACAGCCACCATTGCAGATGAAATCTGTCTGACAGGCAGAAATAAGGTGATGAATTAAAGTTTTATGCACAAAATGTCAGAGCTGAGAAATTCTGTGTTGCAAATCTTACCTTTGAGCAACACTAAACAACCCTACAATCAAATACTAAAAATATACCGTAGTTTTGTTCATTGTTGCGGTGCCAACATCATCACACAAAGTGAAGATTAGAATTCTGCGCTTCTGTATGCTAAAAACAAATTAAAAAATTAACATATTAAAAGGATTTGTCAGGTTTAGTGATCACAACTTCAGCCAAAAGTAACACATTTCATCAGTAAACATTTAGAGGTGATATGGACAACATTTATAGCTAGCATATCGTCACTGAAGCTAACGTAGCTATTCAGGGATTGAACCTGATATTTCTCTAATTTTGACAATTTAACTGGGAACAACACTTTAGTTTAGACTGAAAGGACTTTGACTGCTGTTACTTGTTGTGTAGTTGGTTTAGATTTGCTTTAATTGCACTTTTGTACTTTAAGATCAGATGTTTTGGCTAAGAAACCTGTGCGCTAACACTACAGCAACTCCTAAGCCTCAGAGCTCAATGACACCATGTGACATCAACCCAGTTATGCTATTGGCTCAGAGATCTTTCGGTAATATCAGATCTTGTTAGTTCACTCAAACGTAGATATTATGAACAAATTTTTTAAATAATTATTTCACCTCTATATTTTTTTTCAGGGAAATACAGGCTTTCATTCTGCATCTTCCTAAAAATTCTGTGGATGTGTTATTTTTTAAAAATTATTTGTTTTCATGCAATTGTTGCCTATGTGACCTTAAAGGCATAAATATCCTAACTAGTTCGCATAAATGGCCTTTAATTTCATGTCAACTTGGTGCTAATTCTGCTGGTCTCTGCCATGTAAATACAGCATCTGTTTTTCTACAGAATTAAGGTTAAAACTTTTGTCTGAAGATTCATGACGTCACCGGACTAAAAACCTAAAACTACAGCGTCTGGTTTGGTTGGATACGGTTGCAAACAAGATTTAATTTACATCATAGCAAGGTCAGTCTGCAGCCATTATTCCAAGCAAAGACTTGGACTCGTGGTAATTTCACCCTTTTTATTTAACCTCCGAGCCCTCCTTCTCTTTGCTGCCATCCGTCCTCGAGCACAATTCATTTGAGTTCCTGTTCGGGAGGGTCCTGAGGCTGATTCAATTAAGTTTCCTTTAATTGGCTTTCAGGCATCCAAACTGAAACTGATGGAGAATTAATAACAGCTCCAGTTGGCCTGAACACTGTTTGCAACCTTGGAAACATTTAAAAAAAAATAAAATAAAAAATGGGAGGCTTAGTCAGTCCCATTTTCCATGTGTCTGTTTTGGTAGTTCAATTACACAGCTGTGAGGAAAACGTGGTCACAGTTACTGTGTGGTCCCACAGCTTGGTATGCAGTTCATCTCTTTGTCAACACTCCGGATTTTTTGGTGCAAACTTTTGTACCCGCAGAAACCCAGCAGAGGCCAAAGACAGCTCTGCATTAAGTACAGTACATATTAAAATGCTTAAAAAAGAAAATATTCCCAAATGTATTCTGCTGTCTAAACTGATCAAATCCATCAATAAGTGATGAAAACAACATGCGTTCCTATCAAGCCTTCGCAGTCCGTTCTCTCTCAGTTGTTCTTTACTGAAGCACATGATGTACAAAGCAAACAGGAGTCTAAAAAAAAAAAAAAAAAAGAGTAATTTCTCCGTCTGAAAAAGTAGATCTCCGTAGGTATGGCTCGCTCTGTTTCCAGAGAGGGAGGAATCATTTGCAGATGCATTAATATTTAGGTAGCTAACAAAAGAAGAGTTGTGAAATGGCACGAAATGATGGCTGCTAAAATGAAGGTTTGAAGTTCACATATCATTAACAGCCATGAAATCAACTTTTCCTCTGACTGCGCTCCCCCTCCAGAGTCTGCCTTTGTCTTCAAACAGCGCCAAAGCAATCATTACGCTCAGACATAATGCACCATAATGACAGTAATTTCAGTATCAAATTTTCAAATGTTAGGCCTTAATTCAGTGTGGTTAAGTAGCTTAGTTGTAATTCACATTTTCTACCCTTCTTAGCAGGAATGAGACGTCTAAAGCAGGACAAGAGAGCACTGCATGCAGGGACATTTGAAAGGCTGTAATCATCCACATACTGTTTCAAATGCAAGAGGCCTGTGAAGCATTCATGGTTTATTTTTTACATTAACGTCGAACTTTCTAATATACCCGGCAAAAAAAAGCAGCAACATAAATCCTTATTTACAGGATATTTTCAACAAATATGACCGGCATCAAATGGATTTTTAGCAGAGAGTTTAAACTGCTTTAAAGCTGCAGAGTTAAATTAGTTAAAAGGAAAATGAACTTGAGTTTTCAGTCAGAAAAGTTATCATCTGTGCTAATTATATGTGCCTAAACCTAAAAGTCATCAAAGAATGATGATATCAAGACAAAAACATGTTGAGATGAAAACAGACCCTGATTCATTTTGCTTCTCATGGTTGTTTTTTTATAATTTTTAATCAATAAAGTGATTTTTATGAGCAAATATAGCAAAAAAATCACATTTTCAGCTCCTCAAAAAACTATTATCAGATCATAAACTGAATATCTTGAACTGTTGGCCTGACAAAACTCTCTAAAATGTCACCTTGTACTTGTTGCAACAGGAATTGTTCATAATTATCTGACATTTTAAAGTGTTTGGACCAAACAAACAATCACCAAATCAACAAATTAAAAAAAAATATGCAATGAACAATTATAATATAATAATATATAATTTAATATAATAATACTGTTAGTTGGTTGCAGCATTCAAGTTTGAGTTAAGAAACTTTTGTTTTTTCTTCAAATGTCTCAAGCATCATTAAACAAACACTTTCCAGATTCATGTTGGATTTGTTTGGGATCTCCAGAATAGAAATTTAAATAAAGCTGACAAGAGCTCATATTTTTGTCATTATCAACATATTCCTTCAACTAAAACCAAACGAAAGACAGAAACCAGCCTCGAACAGGTGTTTCTCGTAACATTTACTGGCTTCCCTCACCTGTGTGTGGCCCCGAGATCCTTCATTTGTCCCACGGACTTGAAAACAGTCATATATTCTTACTTTTAAAAAATCTAAACTGTTATTGATCTCAGTGAACTCTGTAGTTTTTAGCAAACATGACTTAAGCTGCAGTAAATACTGAATTACTAGGGACTATTTTCAGATGCGGATTAACACTCATTTGGTGCTCAGTAAGTTTTTATGGTGGAAGGACGGAGAATTTTAGGATAAAAATTCATTGTAATAAAGAAACATGTCACCCAGAACAACAGTCCAACTCATCGGTATGTTTTTAATAATTCTGGAACAACAAAAGAAACTCTATGACTCACAGGGAATAAAATCAAGCGGATTTATGATCCTTATCCTTTAACATAATAATAATGATTGATAACACAATTATCATGATATTAATTTTTTGTTAATATTATTCAACCCTCCTTCCCTCAAACAAATGGTTTTGTTTTGTTTTTCTGCTCATGGTGAGATTTAAGTCACGGGATATGAAACAATACAGTGTTGGCCTCATTATAATGATTTGTTGGCATTAAAAACTGCACATAAAACCTCCTGATAACTACCTGGGTTTGATACTTCAGCAGTGGGCCTTAAAGCCTACATGATGTCCAACATAACTACATAGATCAGCTGTTTTGGCGTCTAAAGTGATTAAAATTAATTTAAGACAGAAAACTAACATAAACTGCGTTTAATGACAGCTGTTTCAACAGCTTGTTTTAGCAGCTTTTGGCCAGTTGTAACCTTTCACATGTGTAGTTGTTCATTAATCAACATCTTCTCCGTAGCAGACGCTCGCGAGTGTGTGTGGATCAGTATTTTCATTATAAGGCCCCCCTCGCAGCCATTATGCACAGACTCCTTCGGTTCCAAACTGAGCTGTAAATTTTGAGAGAATCTGACACCCCCTGCCCGAGGGTTACAGCAGAATGCTAACGAGGCCACGGCGACATTTCCATCACCATACAGTCGGCCGCGCCATACATCAGCTCTGCAGTGAACATCTCCCAGCGACGCATGAAGTCAGTGACGTTTCAGACGCAGCACTTTATTAGCATCCCTCCCATATCTGCGCTGTAATGAATGAGGCCATTTAAACAGGATTTACGATATCTTTAAAACTTGATTGCTTAGAATTTGAGAATTATTCATAAGACTAAAGCATGATTTGTCATGCCGCGAGTGCTGTTTTGCCGGGAACAAATGGTTTTGTTGTAGTTTTTCAAATGAACTCCTTTTCATCCACTCGTCCAATAAGCCAATTTGTATGCATATATGTCCACACGACGGATGTAATTAAAGGGAATGAGGCTCAGGTGACAACGCACAATCAAGTTTTCCTCGTAATGCATCGTGCCGATACGGAGCTAAAGTAACAGATATGGATGCAAATGATTAAGAATGCATACACGTATCGTATTACACTGCACATTTACCCAGACAAAGAGAGCAGCATCGCACACAGACACCGCTGCTTTTCTGTCAGATTTTTTTGTCCGTGCAAAGGTTGAACTTCTCCTCTTATTGAACACAACACTTAAGGAATTAAATTATCTCCCCTTGAGTTACATTTCCTTATTTCTACAACGAGAGAGGAAGAGGCTTCCTCGCCTTGTTACAAAGATTATTGTGCTCGCTTCCTGAGGCAGTGTGACCATGCTTTGTGTGCGATGCCCAGATCATCTCTCAATTACACAAGGATCCTGAGGCAAAGGGTGGGGACCCAAGTGAAGGACCAGTTATGTACACACACACACACACACACACACACACACACACACACACGCTGCTATAGCTCGGAGGCATGGCTTACTAAAGCCACAGCCAAGAATGAGGCCTCTCAGGATAGATTTACACACAAATAAAACCAAGTCTTATCTTGGCCCACATGTGAACGAGAACTGATTACACGGTCTACATTTCAATGCTCAGATTAAATGGAGTCAATTTCCTACGGCCTATTTAAACCAATTCCAACCTGCAAACACCATGAAACCAAATCTGATCTTACTGCATTAGGACCTCAAATAAGTTCAGCTGTCCACTGAGAAACTGTTCGGAAACAGTTTGGGAGGTTTGAGATGTGCACAGTTTCTTCAGCGACTGAACGCTGGTGCAGCAGTTTGTAATATTACACTTAAAGGACTGCAATCCAACATTAAAATGCTTTTAATTACTTCTAACTTACTGAAATAACATCTGCGATGGAAAAAAATGTATTTTTATAACACAATGTTCCAACTTCTCAATATATTTTACCACAATAGTTTCCTTTTCTGCAGACACTGCATACTGTTAATACATCACTGCTGTCACATCATTATCCTGCACACACAAGCCTGAAGTGTTTACAGGCTGTGAGCGTAGTGACACTCGTCTCCAGTGTGATATTATTAAAGCAACGTGAGACTCAATTCACCCAAATTTAGAAAAAAAGTACTAGACTGAGCTAAAACTGCTATTTTCCAGATTATTGATAGTAGAGTGGCCTCTACGTTAAGGTGCCAACCATGAACGTTTAAATAGTTAGAATCTAGAAGGTCAACTCAGTTATAAAGACCTAAATTCCCCCCAAAAAACTTAAAACCAACAACAAATACCAAAATAGTTGCTAGCTGCGTACCATAAATTTTCTAATCAACATCTTGATTAGTCAGCTAATTGAAACAAACCAAGAATAGAGTGAAAAAGATCCTGTAAATATCTCTAAAGTAAGTTTATGTAGCTTTTTCTGAACATGTTGCACTGTGACGTCAAATAATGACTATTAGCTAAAGGCTAACTCAAAGCGATTCAGTAGCACATGCAGGGAAAGGTTATAAAAACAATGACAGACTCGTTTATGACACATTTACAACAATTTTTACTTCAAGTTTGCTAAAAGCAGCTAACCACACCAACATCTTTTATTTTTAATGAATGTATCTCCTCAGTTTTAGCTGGAGGAAAGTTTTTTTCGTCTTTTAAATGTTTTAGAGTCTCATTTTAAGGGATTGAAAAGCTTTTAATTGCCATCAGATCTTTGATATCTCGTGTTTTCCATATTCTTGTTAGAATAATATCCGTAGCATAAGCATTTATTAATACACATGCTGTTTTGTTTAGTATTTAGGTGCAGAATTGAGGCAAAATGTTGTAGAAGCAAGTGACTGGATGCAGGCTGAGCAGTAGTTTTTTACATCTCTTGCATGAGGGACAAAATTAACATTTTCCATATATTTTTGCTTTATTGCGCAGCTCTTGTGGGCAACATTATAAAACTGCTGGCTTTGGACCACAGCTTCAAACATCCTGTGCTTTGTTTGTTTGAATTATCTTATGTTGTATCTCTTCAATGGATTTTTCAATATATTTTGAAGGCCAATTAGTTGTACAATGCACAACTCGCCCACTAATCACCTAAGGTCATTCGGATAGTTAGTAAATTAATGAAACAACCTTCAGACACGGAGAGTATGTACATTGTTTATTAGCTATTATACTAATAGTGTTTCATTAATTTATTTGGAAATCACAGAGGTTGACTCCATTTTTATTCAGTTTGATTTTATACCATTAAAAAAAACTATTTTATATTTAAAATAAAAGCCTTGTGAGATTTAATTAACTGAATTGTGAGGAGTTATTCCAAAACTCTTTATTATCCATTAAGTCTTTTCAAACTTACTGTGTGTCTGTGTGTGTGTATGTGTGATGCATGAATGCTCACACGTGTGGGTGTGTATTTTTTTAAAGCCACATAGTCATATTGCAATGCCTCAGCAAAGCTCTTGATTAGTTGTGGTTTTATGTTTGGATGGTCCATTTAATTAGGTTATGTACGAGATAAAAGGCCGGCCAAAAGTAATCACAGGGATTATTTACTCTTGTTAATTGAGGTTTCATCTTAACACCACAACTAAAGGTTAATGTTCTCTTGGTATATTATTTACCGTCCACGCTCCAGAGGTTGACTCCCACCACTCACAGCGGAGGAGGGAAAGGTAACTCCACAGGTACGAAGAAGAGGAGGAGGAGGAGGAAGGAAACGGAAAAAAAATGATTTGTCGCCTAATATTGACAGTAGTTGAACTTTGGACATTTAAACGGCCCCGTTTTAAGCCGTCTGAAATACCGCGCAGCCTTCATTTTAATAATCTTACCTCGGCTCAGGTGTGATGCCCAAGTTTCCTGGAGCTTTTAGGTGGAAGCGGCCCATCACCAGTCCTAATCTCTCCTTTAACTAACCACAGATAATTCTCCATGCACATGTAAATCACAGAGCGAGCTTCAGACTGAATTGAAAGGTAGATTTGAAGTGACATTGTGTGATTAATTCTGCCGCTCTTTAAATGACCCTTCGTTCTGTCTTCACAGGAAAGCTGTTCTAATAGTCTTTCCAATAGTGATTAAAATTACAAAAATGTGAACCTGTAGGTTAATAAAAATGGTAATTTAACTAGTATCTGATTTAATTGACTCTGAAGAAGTACTTAAACGTGTTTGCACTCTGGAAAATCTACATGGCTCAGCGGCAGAGAAATTGGAATATCCAGCTGTCAAGATAATAAATTTGACTATTTCATTACTGTAATCTTCATACAATCTCCCTTTGTGCTGGTTTCCACCGCTCGCCGCTAATGTAATAAATCACATCCATGTTTGGAATTCCTTCATGTGTTTTAGAGTAATTGTAATATACTCAAAGGAGCCCAAGTGTGGTGATCAGCAGCTGTTCTTAACCTTTGTAGATTCAAGATTTGGAAAGTGTAACTCAACTTTCCACTTACATTTAACTTCCACTGTGTTACCAGAAAAATGACAGAGGCTCCGTCAATTCAGAGGGATGTACAGAATGAACAGAAGATTTCTTTTACACTTCAACAAAGCAGTTTATTTCAACTTCTCCTGCTTATAACTAAAAGTTGTACATAAACACTTAATAAATGGTTTGTAACGCTATTTTTTAGGCAGATATTAGCACATTTTTGAAGTCTTATAGCTACTGTCTGCATGCTAATTGTCTGACAAGGAAATGTCTCTGATTCCTAGAGAAACAGACTCTTTTTTTAAGGGTAGGATCTTTTTTATTTAATCAGAAACAGCAGTTATATCGTTCAGTTCAAATCCACCAGACTCCATTTACAAAAACAACAATTATATCATTATAAAACACATTTGATTCAAACGTGACAGAATCAAAATATAACTCAGTAAAACCATCTTGGCTCGTCTCTCGAAATATTCCAACAATCACAAACTCAAACAAACCAAATAAAGCCTGAATTCACTGAGATGTGAGAATATTCCAGCTCTGCAAACTCCCCTCTGAACGTCTCACTCTGTGAATGAGATTTTGTTTTAACCACATGATTTATTTTTTCTTAGCGTGACCTTTAGTAACTTTTAAAAACACAGCATATTTCTAATGATCTCCAATTAGAATAAACACTTGAATTATCTTCGCTGATTCTCATCAGTCCTCAGCAAAACTCACAAAGCAGCTTAACTTAGAACATAAACAGGACACACAAACACATAAACACCCTAAAAATGCCCTCGTATCTGTTTACACATGGGTGTATTGTAGTGTTTCTCTATGTATTAACTGTTATACATTGTCTGTGGTAAAGTTACCAGCATTGTTTTTTGTCCTAAAGTGTGTCACAGGGTTTTGGATCCCTGCAAGGCAAACCAGATGACTCTTTCAGGGGTATAATTTCTTTCCCTTTTTTTTTCATCTCTTATTTATATGATGCCAGAAATATGCTCCCAGGGCTATCATTTTTCTGTGGCTGTTTGCAAAACCGGAGAGCTAAGAGGATTTATCTCCTTGACCCATCACACAAAGACAATGAGCTGCAGAATAGTGAGTGTCCAACTGGGGAGGACTGAGGACGGGCACACCCACCCATCCATCCACCCATCCACCCATCAGCCCGTCCTCAGGCCTCCTTCTAAAGACAGAATCATGTTACAGGTGAGAGACTTATTACTGTTGTCTCTATCAACTCTCGCTGCCTTGCTAAAAGGCCCGAGCATGTGTGTCGGCTGCAGGGATTACTGTACGTCAGTGTTACATCTCCGGCTTCAGGTTTCTGACAGCGCACACTGCATTAGATATCCATGATGGCAGCAACAGGACAAAGCAGCTTGTCCCTGTCTGCAGTAAATAGCAGCACACTATCTGCCTTTGCATGGAGACTTAGTAATAAAATAGTGTTGCAGAACTCTCCACTTTTGGGAGCCGTTTGCCCCGGGGCTAAGGCTAATGGTTTACTCACTCCCCGACAGACCCTCAGGCACCAGGTAGTCTCACATTGTCAAGCTACTCTCATTAACTCCTATAAGTCCTGGAGAGATAAGCGGTGGACAGTCACATACTGGAGGCCTTACAAGTGGAGGTGCAACAGACTGACAAACACATTTTCCAAGAAAAGTACACAGTTTTTTTTACACATACTTTGCTTTTTAAACAGACTTTTTGCTATGTTTTTTTTTTTTAAAACCACATTCATTTTAATCACTTACAATATCAATAACACAAGGCTGGTCATGCTAGAATACAAACACATTTTGGGAGTTTTCTCATGTATGACATTCATTTGTAAAAGTGTACAAAAGTGTAAATATATAGTTGTCTAATTGTCTGAAATAGTCATGTTTCAGTGGCATCAGAAGTCATTATTGAACCTGTAAAAGTCCTGATTTCTCTCACAGTCACCTGCTGGTCTGTCGCTCAGTTAAAAACATGCCCCCAGGTCTACAGACCCGCAGAGTAAATTATAGTTAAAAAATAGAAATTAATTAAGGAACATCAAAAATTGAGACCATAAAAAAGGTATTTTTATGTTTTTAAGAGACTCTGGAGGTTAATTAAATAGTTAAAGAACCCCTGAGACCCCACACTGTGTATTGTATTTCACACACTTGGGCATACTTATGATTTCTCTGGGAGTCAAATAATGAGATTTACTTCACATTAGAATTCAGTCTAATTCAATATCCACATAAAGTAATTTTTTTTTAAATTTCTCATCACTTTATTGAAGGTGTCAAGGTGTTATTCTCATTTTTAAGTTATTTTTGCGTCTTATTCGACATAATTGTTCTGCAGAAATACTCGGTAGCAAAAAGAATCAGACGTTTGGACAGTAAAAAACAAGCATGAAATGTGATTTTTGCAAACAGGTCCAAGCCAGATTTTTTAAGGAGTATTAAGGAGAACCAGATGCCCTGTCTGAGCTCATCTCCTGTCATACCAGTGAAAGTTTCTCAATGCCAAACGACGACATAAAGTTAAAATTTCGGAGTGTAAAATTATCCTGACCTCCTGCTCAGGGTCCGTGCAGTAGCAGCTAACCTCTTGTGTTGCCCTCAGCTAACTTGAATGTGGGTGAAGAGGTTTCACATTGCAGCTCTCCTTAACTTTCTAACTGTTATCAGACCAAATGGAACAAATTCTAACAGTGAAACAAATCATCTCACTCTGGTTATGAGGCTCAAAAATATTATTCACCATTTATATGGCTGCTTCTTACATAGAGTAAGCTAATAGAGAAATAGACTTTTAGCCCATGTGCATTAAATGATGTAATTACACAGTTTGGCCACTATGTTAATTGCCTTAAAAGCCTCTCAGACTTCACAGGGGCTTAAAAGAAACCTACAGGAAACCAACTTTACCGTGTGCGTAGTTAATATCTAGGTTTTCATCAACCTGATTTTATGCGCATATTTGATCTGTGCATAAAAACATGTTGATGGAAACACAGAAAATTGGAAAAATTCGTGAACTGATGAGGAAACTTTGACATTTTTTGACGTAGTGCAAGAAACAAACACAAGTGCCATATTAGATGTGAAGCAGCAACAAAATGCCGCCATTTCTCACGGGCCTTTTGATTTCGTCATCACGCTGCTTTATCTTCTTCTGTTGTGGTTAATGATACCTGACTGGAAAATCTTGCGCCATCTGCTGCTTATCTTGATGATCTTTGCCCTAATATTCACATAACAGTTGTAGGATAAAAAACACATAGAAATGCAAATCTTCTTTTGTCAAATTTCCAAAAATTTGACCAAAATTTGCTATATATTTTACCGGAAACGCAGCTACTGACCCTTTTTTTGTTACAAAAACAAAAAACACGGGCAGATCGGTCACATCAGGACACATAAAAGCAATCTGATCACTTTCTACGGACAGTTCGGACAAGAAGTGTGAAAAACTTGATTGAAAAAACAAATCTGATTATCCTTCTGTCTTTTTTAATCTCATTTCATTTAATATAACTATATTTTTGTTTCTGTTGGTTTTTTTTTTAAGATAAAAAGATGACATGAATCCTAAATTAGTCTCCATACTGTAGATGTTGAATGAAAACAAAGATGAAACGAACCGTTTAGGCTGATTTGATGCAGCGGCTTGAATTAAGCACCAAACATCTTTCCCTTCTTAAGGCATCTGGGTGAAAAGCAACACAAAGCTGTTTAACCGCACTGGAATTTCGTAACCGCGAACCCTCCCACTGCTGTCAACCGGTCTCTGAGATGTTTCTGGAAATAGCAGTGTGTTTAAAAAAAATGTTTTTAAAAAAAAGCATTTAAAAATGTAAAAAAAAAAAACTTTGTTGTAATTTTTTTTTTTGCACCTATACAACACATTTTCTTTCTCTTCTCTTCTCCCTTTCACCCTGTACTTGTGCTTGTTGAGGTTTGAAAAAGATTAGGGGAAAATAGTGCATCATAAACTGGCTGCAGGCCTCGGGGCAACAGTGTCTGCTCTAAAGCTGGATAATCTCATATCAGTGTGGCGTGTTCATTTAGCTTAAAAGATAGGACCGTTTTAGAAGCACCTCCTTAGGTTATTATGAAGCTTTTCATACTCAAGATGATAACTCAGTCTGGCACCTGTGTAATTTACTAATGACACATGATTTTAGCCTGCACTGACTGCGAGCCGGGGAGAATTACAGTGCACTGCAGAGCCTCTGCTGATATGCCAGCCACTGACATTGAGGCAGAACCTTGTTGGGTTGTGTTTTAACTTCTTTAATTAGGTGTGTTTACTCTGTATTTTATTTGCAGAGATCATGGGAGAGCCTGGGGAAAGGTAGATTTAATTAAGGGACACTGATGAAAGCACACACAAGCTCACACAATCTCCAAAGTGTTTCGTCTGATGCTGCTGAAAAATATCCTGATGACAGGTGGTGCTGGGGAGGAGTTGACACGGCTGCGAAATGGAACGATTTGGATTCATTCTCACCATGTGTAGGTGGGAAAGTGTTATAAGGTCCTGTGTTATATATCACTGAACCGCTAAATAAGAATCCATTTAAAATACACAGTCTGACCTACGCAGGAGAGCGAGGTTTTTTAGGAGTGGAAACATAAAGTAAGATGTGATTGCACATAAAGGAATTGTGATGGTCCGGGAGATAGTGGAAATGTACGAGCAGCTTTGCAATTAGCAAGTGCAGGGCTGCCACATTGTCAAATGCCCTCACGCTCTGTCTCTGAGATAATTGTCACAGCCCCTCTCTTTTATTGCAATCTGTCATAGAGTCAACCATATTCATTATGAATTCTTATCTGCTTGTGCTTTAACATTTGCCAGATGGCACGTCGGTATCAAACGCTAATAATGATGTAGTAAGGAAATTAAGACTTTATCAAAAGCTACTTAATGCCGGAAAAAAGGAAAATCTAAATACATTGATGCATCAGTTGATCCTTGATGATCTCATCTGTGAAAGTGTAAAAGGTGAATCATCCTATCTTATGGCTACAGAATATGCAAATTGGGAGAGCAAAGCTGAAATTAGATTGGGTTTAGCTTAGCTAATCTCCTTGGCTCACAATTTAAGTTTGATGTAGAAAGAAATCCCATTTTATGCACACAGATCTAATCAGGTTTTCTAACCCACAGTACAGAATTCACACATAGGAACTGTAGAGTCAATAAAATGTGTGATTAAGATGTGAGGACATGGACAGCTACACAAAATACAAGGAGCTCTCAGACATTTTATACACCTGCCAATTCCCAACAAAGGGATTTACCTTTGCCACAAGACGCAGATGCACCGGTCTAATTAATACATGCACGGAATATCCAAATCTCCTTATAATAGGACAAACCGGAAAAAGGCTGCAACACATGGAGGAAAATGATTTTAAAGGCAGCTGAAGAAAGGGAAAATTAATTGAATTTGATTATTATTTTAGTCAGGAATGAGTCTTTGAGATGCCTGATTTATAGTTTTGATCTTGCTGTTAAAAAAAAAAACAAAAACACACACACAACAGGGGAATTTTAACCGGTTACGAAACAGTTTCACTTTATAAATAGTGATGCCAAAATATGACTTACATAAGCAAACAACACCACGAGCGAGCAGGCCGGCTATTTCTACAACTGTACGCTGCTATTCTTAATGCCTTCCAGCGGGTCAGAATCCGAAACTGAAACTATTCTTTTCATGATGGAGAGCTGAGGAGAAGTCGAGGTGTTTCACAGCCTGAGGAAAGAAGCTGCTCTGCAGTCTGCTGGTACGGCAGCAGATACTTCTGCATCACCAAACAGGAGCTGAACAACTGACTCATAACTAGAACTGGGCAAAACATCGATACTATGTGATGATTATGTGATAAAAAAAAAGAAAAGAAAAAGCTCTGACTTGCTAACTGATGGACAAATGCTTCGACTCTGCTGAGTTCAGTCCCTAATAAGGCAATACATTTACACATTTTGCTCAAAAGATTGTGTTTATATCATCAGTCCATCTCAAAATATCAAAAAAAAACATAGTTTACTGCTTTTAATTCACTGTTTTAATCGCTTTTAAGATATTTAAATCAAATCTTGTTGTCAAATTCACAGTGGCACAAGATGAAGATCAGAGGATAACTGGAGTCATCAGAGTTTAAACTTTAAGGACGATGAATATCTGACGATATCTCGTGTTATTTCACTAACACATGTCGAGATATTTCAGCCTAATCATACCAACTCTCATGTCATGTATGACTGTTCTGATAAAACCGAGAATTCGACTTCATACTGCATTTTATCAAGACAGCAGGTAAACATGGAGGATATTTTTAGTTCACATTAACAGAAAACAGCATCTTCAATTAAAAACTGGAAGGTTTTTTTTAATAACAAACCAAGGAAAATTAGAAGTAATGGCTTCTCATTGCCTTTTTCAGGGCTTTCATACTTCTGTAATTCCACCATTACTCTTATCTATAATGCAAGGAAATGTTGTTGTTAATATGCCTTTCCTCTTGAGAAGTAGGCCCAGAACAGAGGGAGAATTTCAGCAATGCACAATAAATAGCCGAGAAAATGAGGCTCATGGGAACGAGGTACGGTCCTAGATTTTCCTCCCTCAGTGACATCTTGAATAGTTTAGGAGTTATGTGCGAAACTTTTGGAAGATAATGCCTGGTGACACAGACTTGTTGTCACATTTTTCATCCACTACTATCCGGTCCCATTGCATTCTGATCACACCTCCTCAGGCACATAACTATTTCCTCGGGATTAATGTCCCAATTTCTTGCACCCTCCAACACATCACAGTTAATGACCTTGATTTAAATGACGAGAAGGTATGTGGGAACTCATATTACTTCAAAACAAGAAAATAGATCAGCCGTTTGCAGATTTTGTTTTCGCCCGGCCTTATGCTATGCAACTTTTGCCCTGCAGCCATCTGCGCCTCTATACTCTTGGTTTGATTGATTCAGTGCAAGTCTACCAGTCTGGGACACTTCGCTCATGCATACGCTGTTTCTGTTCACCTTTTTTTTTTTACTTCACTCAGTTTTAAAGTGGGATACTTTCTGCATTTTCTGTCTGATTGCTGAGGCTTACAGAGTGTGACACGCTGAATAATCGTGTAGGTTATGTGGCTTTATAGAAGTGAAAGGTATGATAAGCTGAGAGGATGAATTAGTGCTACTTTAAAGCTCGTCACGTGTTTTTAAAAAAAAATTTTTTCCAATAATTCCCAGCATGCAGGCTAAGCTGATGACAACATCACCGAAAATGACAAAAGTCAAGTGGAAGCAAAGCAAAGCAAACTGCTTATAGGCCTATAAATGATTTTAGACTCAGAGGGGGAGAATGTGTGACATTCATATTGCACACACACACACTCACACACACACACACACACACACACCTCCCCCTCAAAACACACCAACACTCCCTCTCTCTCTGTGTCTGTTTTTGTCTTTGTCTTGATTTCACACACACGAGATACACACCCACAAGTTTTCCATTGGATGACTCTTTGCAGGATATTTAAGCCTAAATGACACCATGTACGAAAATACTATCATTTACACTGCGCTAAAAATGTCCGTGACAAACACAAAGAGTGGGATTGAAACGAGAACGACAATGTAATGACTGTGTTTTGACTTCGACTGTAGGAAGCAAATTAAAGGAAGGTAATAAAATCATTCTCATTTCAAGATCCACACGCATGTGAAACTGCAGATTTCTCAGATTTGAAATATTAAACGTCATTCAGGAGTCACAAAATTGAAATAAAATGTCATTTTTATTTAAAATAAGAGGTGGGTAAAACAAATTAATCACACAGCATTTCAAAAATGGCAAAGGGTCGATGAATTTCGCCACATCTTAATGTGAACAGACTTTTTAACCTTCCATTTCTATTCAACATCTTCGGCTGCATTGTTTGACACCGAGGCGACTGAACAACATACAATAAAGGTGTAAAAAAATGTGTCACCAAGTTGTCAATTAACCAGGTTACCACTAATACAACAAGCTAAGACACTAAGGCACCACCTTTTATTTGAGTCACATCTGTAGGAGAATGATTGAAAAACACATTTCTATTAATGGATCAACGGCCGAATGCAGTCAGTGAACTCATCACACTGCTAATATTAACCAGTCAAGTCCATGTGAAATTAGTTTCCATGGAGTTTTGATGACACTTGATCACTGAAAATAAAAAAAAAAATTAAAAAACGGTGGTGGTTTCTTATGTTGGGAGCAGATGTCTATTTAAAATCAAAATGTTGACAGTAAAAATCAGAATACTTTAAAATCACTGCCTCCAGTTAAGACAGCAGGATGGGAAATAAAATTATTTATCTTAAGTATTGTTATCAGTTTTTCTCTTTTTTTAACTCCTTTTCTTAAAATCGTCTCAATCAATTCAACTTAGACCAACTGAAACGATTTAATACATATGAGCCTGCAAAATAATAATAATATTAATAATAATTATAATAATAAGTTCTTATTTTGTTAAAAGCCAACAGTGTTTCTCAGCTCTGTGGAAATTTCAAATTGCTTTCTCAATTTGCTTCTCTACAGCGCTAACAATGAGTAGCTACAGTAACCTTAAAGGGTCAAAATTCAAAATTACAGCTACCACTAGGTGGAGACAATGTCTGGCCACATTATGTCCGCTGCCCTTATAGCACAAACTATTTTTTCTTTTCTTACGGTGCTGTATTGATGAGCAGGGACGACAAAATCTAGCAAATTGGTTCAAAAGTATTTTATTTACTACTTTTATATGCAGAATGGCAAAAAAAATGTTGGTAAAGTAAAGCTCATAAAGACCTTGTGGCATGTAAAATATGATACAGAGTCTCTAGAATTGTGTTTTTCCAGTCATATATTTGTTATTAAAAAAGTTTGTGTTAAGTTGCAAAATTGAATGGCATTACTTAAGATTCGCAAATTATATCAAATTGGCACCTTAGTATCCTGATTATCTATCAGAGGATAGAAATGGCATCCCAGTGCTGTCGAAATCACAGCCTCTCAAACCATAAATATATAAAACAGAGTGCAAATGGATTGAAATTCTGTGGTCTTTATCAACAGAAGTGTTCCAAGACGCAGCAGGTTGCAGTGACGCATGTGTGACGAAGCCGAACGCGAGTCTGCACAGAGCCAAGAGACAACAGCTTTAATGAAACCACGGCAATTATGACATTTTTATATTTCCAGGAGACAAATGACTAACAGTCATGAGTCACTGGTTAAGGCAGATTTTAGCCTCCAAATGTGATGTTACTCTGATACAGTTTAACAATCAGAGCTTGTGTGATTTCAGATATTATATACATAAAATCAGTTGATAAATGGATCTTTTTCAGAGTTTGTTGCTCATATTAATACATATATATTTCCTTCCTCTAAGCCCTCATGGTTGTGAGCAAAAAGCCACATCTGGATTTGATCAAATAAGGCCTGGGGAGTCTGACTAATAACCAGAATAACCCACGTAAACTATTGCAGATGTGAGATAATTGCAGAGACTGGCTCTCCAAATAACTTAATTCAAATTTGCAGAAGTTCCTCTGTCAGTTTGAGTGCTGATAGGTGATCGACCTCGCTCGTTTACCTACTTCTGCTCAGTGCAACACGACCTGCTGCAGTCTGGGGGGCGAAACGCTATAGAAACTTATCAAATGCATGAGAGTACGTTCAAAGCTGCGTGCCCATGTTCTAATTTAATTTAACACACTTTAAAAACTGGGTCTGTGCTGTTAGGTGGAGAATGTGCTGACACACATGTGGGGAGATTTTGAAAGACAAACTCGCACAGACAACAATAGAGCTTGGACTTTAAAATGCAAGCAGCAAAGTATCCTCATTAATTGTGTAAAATGGGTTTCTCGCCAAAGAAGTGACAGAACTGGTGTAATGCTGGGCTTCATGGGTAGATATTCTGGCTAATTGGCTCTTTAAAAGAAGGTTAAGGCATTTTAAAGGCCTCAAATTGGTCTTTTCTCCTTCAGAGCAAGTTTTGAGTGCCAAAAATAATTAGGGTGGTGCTGATTGTTATGGACCCCTTATCACACTAAGGCAAAACAGACAGCAGGGAGGATGCCAAGGGAAGCTTTATGAGTCTCATTTGAGGTAAGCTGAACTGACGCTCATTATAAACTGTATGAATTGTTTGAGAGATAGTCAGCAATACAGATTACATAACAATCTGAGGCTTTTAAAACAACCATTTGCAGTCCGTGTAGTTGTTATTAGAGAAATGGAATTTCTGTATGGAAACACTTATTTAATGCATAATGATGTCTCAAGCCTGAATCTATAATTAAATGTCCTCATCCAAACAACTTCACCATTGTTCGTTAGTTCAAATCAGATCCTCTCCACTCAGAATGTGTTTCTCTAATGTTTATTTCCCTGCAATGTCAGGTTTTGACTCTACTGACTCGTTTTTTATGCTCAGTTTGTCACTAAAAGGGTGTTTTTGCATTCCTACACTGTAGGGGGCGATGTCAGGCAAGCTAGATTCAATGTGTCACAAATTCGAAAGTCGATTGCAGGCAGAGAAACATAAACCTTAAGATGAAAGTGGACTTATTATCAAAGAGAGTGCATGTTTGCATTAGTACGATTGCTAATGCTGTGTCGGCCACTGTCTGTTACAAGCTAACAAGCTAACAAACAACATAAATGAATTGAAGATCCTAAAGAAGCTAAATGTTCTGATACTTCTTATTTTGGTGCACAGCAGGCTCCTCATGTGAGTCTCGATCTGACTGAGGCTCAAAGATTTATGGCTGAATCTCTGTGGTTTCTCTAATGCTAATGTTAGCCGTTTTGATGCACGTTCCTCTTACAGCAGTCAAGCTAGCACAAACAAAAGTGGCAGGCAGGACACGAGACCTGTGATTGATAGTTTCAAAACTTCTCAACGAATAAAAGAGATCATGATGTGCTTCCAACAGTTTGATGTGATGAGTCTTCCTGCCAATAGATACACCGGGACTTCAATCAGTGTTTTTAGACAGCAGTGACAAAAAGCCCTGTTTGTTGTTTAGGTATAAGAACTTGCTCTGTTAGCTAAATTGGGCATCCTGCTAAATAGGACAAGGACTAATGTTTTATTTCTGAATTGCCGGTAGTCCTTGTCCTGTTTAGCTAGAAACACTACAAGCAGCTTTCTGCAGCTGATAGAAAAAGGTTTGTTAAGAAGCAGCTAAATCAAACTAAATTAAATCAAAACAGTAAAGCCTTTCACATTGCACAAAGTTCTTAGATCCAATTTCTGATAGAAAAACCTGAAAATCTAAACTGCTGCAGTTTTTTTGAGCATGAATTTTGTTCAGTGCTTTTAGCAGCATCTTTTAATGAATCAGGATTTTTTCAGCTGTTAATGTCTAATCTTATTTATTCAATTACACAATTCAAAGTTGGTTTTCTTCCATGCAAAATTGGTCCAGGAATACCTAAAACTTTGAACCTACATGGCAGATTTGTGTACCTTTAACACTTTACCATCACCTGTATCTTTGTGTCATCTCTACTTTTTGGTCAAACTCTACTTTGATCGTCAAACATGCCTCCAAGCGATCCTTCCTTTATTGCAGCTGTTTGGGGACTCTTGCACTGTGAGGCTCCACAACGGCGACTCGGAAACACAGCGTTCAGTCGGACGTCCTGGTAGCCTCATTCTTCCTGCTAGCCGAGCATGTCCCAACTGTTGTCAATTTATCAATGTACCTTGCACTAGTGGGCACAGTTTGAGCCACCATTAGGACAGGTGCCTCCATCCATCATGGCCAAGTCACTTATTCCACCTTGTCAGAGGAAACTAAATGGAGCTTTTGAAGAAATGTAAACAACTCTCAGTGGACAATCAGTGCAGCCATCTCAACACTCCAGCTGAAGAAGCGAGTACAGAGAGAGTTCAGTCGCCCATTAGCATCCAGGGCCTCCCGCGCTCATGCTAATGCTTTCCCATATGTCATTTAATTGTTCAGACACGCTGATGTGCAGCATGTGAGCTGTCTGATGTTAGCACTGACTTTTAAATGCTGGGTGTTTTCTACACATGCAATTATCCTGTTGTCTTGATTACCCAGAAAATCACTCCACTGTGCACTGGAGGAATGTTGCATCTCTGAGTCATATTTTTCTTTTCTTTTCTTTTTTTTTTGTGCTGGTTTGGATTTTTTTTTGTTTTGTTTTGTTTCATCCAACCACTGGTAAATTATAGAAGAAGGAAGGGAAGAAATCTGTGAGAAATTTGTTATTCTCCACTATACTTACAGCTGCATTTATTATTTAATAGTGTGGATTAATAATATAACAATAACAAAATATTGGATGCATGTATCCACTGTACAAGGGAGTGCACTAATCTAATTCATGTTTGAAAATGTGTTTAGCTGAGTTTTGCTTAGGAGAGTTTCATCTTGACAATTCTAATCTTAGAAGGACTGCTCTTACCCCTGGGCTGAATTTCATACATTTTCTTCATACTGCTGCACAGTGCAGCCAGAGGTGAAGTGAATAAGGTTTTAATTAAAAGACAAAAAGAAATTAGAAGTTTGGTGATGCACGAAGCTGTTAATCAATCCCCACCAATCAGACGGGATGACGACGATGGCACAGCGACTGTCAACAGACTGAAGTGAAATTAAAGCAGACAGATTGATATTTTTTTTTCCCTCACTGATCTAAATCAACATTTGCAGTGATGATGGAAGCTTTTATATGTGCTAAATTACCGCTGTTTTGTAGGTTGAACCAATTTAGCCCAACACGCCACATACCAAGGTCTCTGCGCGTCCTTCGATCCATTTTTCTGCTTTTTTCTTTTCAAATGAGACTAAATAGTGACGATAAATGACAAAATAAAAACATGACAGGCCATTTTCTAAGTATAACATTAGAAGAAACTGATGAAAATATAAAAAGATTGAAAATACTTCCTACATTTAGCATCAGCGTTTCAGTAAATTCTCTAATGGGAGGATGAAAACACCTTTTCCAGATTCTGACTGGATGAACTTTTACAACCAAGGAGGCTGGTTTTGTTTCTGTTTTTTAAGGTTTTTTTTAGTAGTTTTCTAAAAACTGGTTTGTTTTAATGTCAGAGAAAAGAAAATATGCAAATTGTGGCATATTCTGCAATCCTCTGATGAGACTGTGCTTTGTTTGGTTTACTCTTCAAAAGGGGCACATTAACAGTTAGTTATTAGTGTGCTAACCCCAGGATTGACAGAGATTATATTCTTGACAGCCATTACATCTGTAATCTGTGGTTTTTTTGGAAGTAGAAGCCTCTTTGCATTAAACTTTGCTTTTTGCTGCATTGGTGGTAGTTCTGCATTAATTCTAGACCATTCTAAAAACTTGCTTGAGGAGGTGAAATATGTTTAAAAAGTAGCTTAGAACAATTTTTTGTCTCAGTTCCAAACTCAAAATGTATCTGAAATGCTGGCATTTGATTAAATGGTGCAACATGTGGGAAAGGAATTCACTGTAATGAGAAGAATGAAGGAGCAGGAAATTTGTCAAACGTCATGAAGAGCACTCCTGCTGATGAGCTCAGAGACTCCTATGAACTCGGAGAAAGACGTTAAACACGTCCGACAATATAAATAATCTGTGCAACTAAAGTTTGCATGTTGATTCAAAAGCAAAAAAAAATTAA
>JAPZDV010000021.1:25382561-25394010 GCA_029814665.1 Acanthurus lineatus | reverse complement strand
ATCTTACTTTACTTGTAATCTACACACAAGTTTTACCGAAATAACTACATATTTACTAGTTTCCTGTTGTTTCACCTTCAGTAAAATAATCCCACTGAAGTACCTTCAGTCTGTCAGCGAAAGAACAGCAGGTCAGCATGCAAAAACTGATAATTTGTCTTAAGTAAAGCGTCCAGTTTAGTGTTACAAGTTATTAAACAAAAAATAAAAATGCATATTCACGCGGGCTCTTCAACCGGGGATCTTTTCAGTAAATATCTCTAGAAATTAACAGCTGCTTTTAGAACTTAGAGCTTTGATTTTCCTGAGCAATTGTTCCAAATAATTTGTTCTTTCCGTGAAATTAGAGGGAATCATCTGACACACAAAATACATAAAATTCTGCTTTGATTAACCGGGTCATAATCCATTTACATACATACATATACAGTGACAATGAGGGACAAATAGAAATCGCATTTTTTAAAGAATATTAAGGAGCCACAGCTCAACTTATACACACATGAAAATATGAAAACAAAACTGTGTCTGTTTGTTTTTTAAGGAAGTGACACAAAAGGCTCGAGGGGCTGAAAAGTCTCTCAGTGTGGGCCCAGCAGCAGCGGCAGCCTCCCATTGGGAAAATCAGTGAACAGAACAGCAATGTATCAATTTACCAGCTACTAATTTACCATTGTCTCAGCTCATTAAGTTTAAATGCATCGCTAACATCACATTATCACAGTAACATGCAATAAATAAAGCTAAGGAAGCAATATTATAGTAATTTACCTCATCATTTCTGGTAATCACTGATTTGTTTACGTAATGCTGTTTGCTGTTGTTGTTCTGAACGACTGACTGCAGGTTATCCAATCATCTGATAGATGGACACCAAGAGAGATTAAAATGCTAAAACAACTGTACATTAATCAAATGCACATTTATGTTTCTCCTGTCCACACCAGTCCAGTCCAAATATTAGCATGTTAGCATTGTTATCTCAAGGATGTTAGCATGCTGAGATTAGCATTGTATTAGTTCTTAGTGTACAACACAGGAACAAAAAATAATGTTAATTGTGCATTATATAATATGTTTATTTCACACATTTGTAGAAAATACACTTTCTTAAATATCTTAAATCTTTCAGGATAAACTACTTAAATCATTTTACTAAACATTATAGCTGTTAAAAAAAAAGCTGTTATTCATTTTATACAGATGTTTTTTTCCACAATGAAACCATGAGGTGAAATTCGACATAAAATAGGCCACATACCTTCACTGGTAGTCTGTGAAATCATGGGCTGTTTAAGGCAGAAAAACTCCGAATCCAGACGCTCTGGAGGATAATCTGATCTTTTCAGAGCCCAACGTTAACATGTGGGTGAAATAAGTCTTTTTTTTAACAAAAAGTCCTGTCAATAAGCATGATGTCACTGTTTTTAGTTTCACCCCTCCTTGGTCTTTAGGACTCTTGTGTACTGTTAACTCTTCCCTGGATCGGCTTACCCCAGATATGTCAATCTAGCCCTCTTTTTCATAGTTGAACGTTTCACTGGAGTGGCTCTTAGCCCATGTTGGCAGAGTTACGGAGATTAACCTGCATGTTGATGGTGCACACAGACGTACCGTGGCGTGATGTAATGCTCTCTATCTTATCATAGGCACTCAGGGCGAAGCGTCGGGCCCCTCGTGTCCTTCACTGTACGTGTTTGGCAATGTTTCTTTGAACAAGTCCTATCCTGTACAGTTTTACAGATGCCTTGTTTCTATGGTGAAAGAAGCAGGATGTCACACAGGAGGAAGTAGGCCAATTAATCTACAGCCCCCAGACCCCCCCTCCATCCTCCCACACACACACACCAACACACACATTCTTGACTGTTATCCACTAACCAGGTGTTTCCCAAAATGAGAGTCTCTGGAGAGTCTCCAGTGGGTTTCTAAACTGCTTCCATGGAGGATCTTGGTGTGGTGATTTTCGGGCACGTTACAGTTCGAATGTTGTCACATGTCCAGTCCAGCTGAGCCAAACACTAGTTAAGACTTTAAGTAAAGGCAGATGCTGTTTTGCTCCCAGTGTCTTCATTTCCTAAACCTAAACAATTAGTTTCACTGCCTAAAACCTGAAAACCAACTGTGACTGAAAAGTGAAGTAATACGTCATTTTAGTTCTCACACTGAAGTATCATTTGGTGTTTCCCAGGTTGAACCTTGCACACAAGTCTTGTCATTTTTGGACAATTTAATGCATAACTATTACAAATTATATGTAAAGGAGATTTATAGATTCTGTATTTAATCCAGACTAATTTGTACTTTTACCATTATATAAAACATGAGACTGTAGATATTTACGATGTCTTAAGAGGCTGAACTGTGATCAGACAGAATAATTTATATGACAAAACTGGCCAAATGGTCAAATGACTACTGAAGGAAGAAAGAATAATTAAAATATAATCCTGCCAAGTTCTCAGTGTTTTCTTTTCATTGCTCAAAGCCTGAAGCTGACACCAATATCTATATTTGAGTATAAAAAAATAAGATAAGGATATATTATTCAAATATTAATTTAACATTTTAAACATTTTCCAAATGGATGTCATGAGTTTTAGTAAAGTACATCTCTTTAAATATGAGCAGCTCTTGGTATATCCTCTGTTTTACAGCTCCATGTATGCATTGAACAGGATATAAACCATAACCCAAATTTTTTAGTCAAGATTTGGATAAAATTAACTTGTGGATTTTTTTCCTCATTAATCAATGCACCACATCCATATACATGGAGGAGAATTTCTTGGTCAAACTATCTGAGTTGTTATCAGGCGGCTCCTGTACATCAAAGGGGCCCACTAGTGGTCTTTAGATTGACTGCCTGCTGGTGTCCACATTGTTTTTAATGGGGTCCTCACAGCAGGCAGCGATGCAACCATTTGTGCTGCTCGGCCCTTCTTCTAGACTCCCTGATGCTCCGTGCTTTCGCTTTTTGTACCAAAACCGAAAGAATACAAGGCTTTTCCTTTTAGCTTGAGGGATATATGTTCATTAGATCAGGAGTATTGTGCATGTGTAGGTCACAGCTGAGCAAAGCAAACTGTGTGATAGTGGATTTTAGAGGAAGATTTACTTAACAGTATTTATTCAAAATAACATGTTTAATGACAGTGGCAAAAAAATCTCAAAAAAAGAGGAGGCAGTCTTGTTATTTTTAAAGAGATTATTTTTAGATTGACAGGATCATAATAATGTGAAGAGTATGAAGTGGCTGAGGGAAAAAAAAGCAGTCTTTCCTCAATCACTTTTCCTTTGTGTAATGTAGCTCCGGGCTCCACTCTCAATATGAGCAGCAGCAGTTCTCAACATGCACTTTGATCCAGTCCACTGAATACTTCTCACCGCCTCAAGCCCATTTTCTAGATGTCTCAACTTATGCTGATCTACATAAATAGATAAATCCAAACTGATCAGGTGGTTAAATTGTTGATGTCAACTTAAAAATTCCTTATGTATATCAAACGAATTAAAAAGTCAGGGCTTAAACTCTTCGTAAACCTTTAAAAAAAAAAAAAAACTTCTGCAGCACATCGACGCCCGGGGCTGTGCTGACTTACCTGTCTGAAAGGGAGCGATGAATAATTTGATCACATTTTTCATTTCACTCGAGTGCTGAACAAACAGGAATCTGTGATTAACAGTTTTAATTAGGATTCTAACTTGACAAATTCTTACAGCCTCGCAACGTGTCTAAGATGAATAAATCACTGGTCTGGGATCATCAGGCTGCCTCCTAAGTGAATGTGCCTCGAGATTACTTTGTGATTCTACAAAGTGTGAGTCAGCCGAGGCGGAGAGTGTTAAACTAATCCTCTTCCCACCGCATGTCAGGTAGAGGAAGTTTATGTTCACTCAGAGAGCTAACTACCCCGAGTTGGGACCCCCGAGTCTTTCAGTGTTTTGTTCTCTGAGTCTTGAAAGCTGGATGTCAAAACTTTGTGAGGCCAGTGTTCGTTATCCTCACAGCTTGCAAGGCGTCTGCACACCTGTGTCAGGAGAGCTCTGTTCAGATAAAGGCAACATTTGGGGAGTTTCATTCAGAGGTCAAACTTTGGTGCATGTACGGTTCATTTCCAGGTTGTGCTGCCTGCTAATAATGGAAAGGGGAATATTGAAATAAACATTTTTATTGTTAATTTGTCTCAAACGGGTATTTGTTTATTGTTTATTTTTATTCTGTGTTCATTAGTTTCTACATGGGCAACAAGTATTGCACCTGAGTTTAATATGTTTCTGTCAAAATGTCTAATTCTTCATTTGTGTAATTTTTATTTGATAAAGAGTAGACATTAAAATTTTAATAAAACAAAATGGATTTTCACATTTTGTGGCATGGCTAGTCTGAAAAAACAGTTACAAAATTTGAAATCCATTTAATTTCATTCCTAAACTTTCTTTTTTTAATTTTTCATTTATTTAATTTGCTTCATTAGCTGGTATAAAAAATGATGTCATTGTCAAATAGTTATGAAAAACAACAGAAATGTCGTTGATAAAAACAAAAACATAAAAACTAAGAAAAGCAGTGGCCCTAAGCAATTTCCCTGTGGTACACCATAAGCATACCATAACCATACCCATAAAAATCTTTTTAATTAACAGAAAAAATGGAAAAAGTAAAACACAGCAGACTATTATATGGTATGTTGAATCAAATATAACATTTAAAAGCTGAAGCACAAGCAGCAAAAGCCATTTTATTTGTCTGTATCACTCAATCAGGGACTGATATTTTTCAGTAGAGCTGTCCTAGTAGAGTGAACGTCTTTGTAGGCATGCTGAAAATCTAAATTAAGTTCTTTCAGTGAAAAGCTAATGTGCAACTCAATTAAACACATCGTTTTCCGTTCACTTGAGTTGTAGGAGAAGGAGAATACTGATTGAAGGACTACTTGAAAACGTATTCCTAGTTAACTTTATGGCATTTTAATCACTTAACGTAATATGCTTATACTTTCAGAAGGTTTCAGACAAGGCCATCCAGAAAGCACTTTAGTGTTTTTCCTTTCTATCACGTGTCAGGGTCGTTCTTATTGTGAATTAAATGTGAATTTATAGCTACAAAAGTACTGAACTGTAATTGTTGTAATTGCAGTTTGGTTAGAGTTTTAATTGGAGACACACAGCATATCTCCACTCCCCTGACACACCCCAATGCCAAATTTAAAAATCAGTAATGTGCACTGGTGTCTGAAATTCCTTTGTGAAATGTTAAATTTAAATCTTGATGATATGCATCATAACTATTGTAATCAGACATCCCAGGCTTCGCCTCCATTATTAATTGTCCAAAGCGTAATGATTTATTGTAGTCCTGCAGAATGATTATTAATTTTCTGGTTGATTATACCTGTGGGCGGCAACAACACTGTGCTGCATTGAAGCATCTGCTAAATGAAAAAGTATTCTTCATATGAAAAGATGTCCTTGGAGAAACAACACCTCATTCTTTCTTTAATCAAACATATGTGAAAGTGCGGTTGATTAACAGTACTGTGGCATGTATTCAGAGGGCAAATATCTAATGAACATAATCTGATGATTTTCTTTGTTCAGACTTGTAAAGGAAAGAAAAACTGTATTGTGCCTGTAGTTTAGTCCAATCAACTGGTGTTCTTTCAATCTTTTGCACGCTCTGACTTGGCGAAGTACTTAAGCGCTGAACTCCAAACCGCACCTGCACTGCAGCAGAAACGTGCAGCCCGGGTATATCACACTGATGTGACACCGGCAGTTTACATTCCAAAGGAACAGTGGAGAGTGACAGGAGTGTGTGCACAATACAAGCTGCTCTCAGCCAGGCAAGTCTGGGTTCGCCTGAGCCGCAAACAGCAGGCCAAGTTCAAACCTCACTTAAAGAATCACGGGGATCTCAACGCTTAGAGGAATGCACAGGTGCAGACACTCAGCAGCAGACAATCCCCGCTAACACTTGATCAATTTGACACTTTGCAGGGCCAATGCCAATGACAGAGTTCCTGCGGAAATGTGATTGGGTCTCATGCAACAAAAGAAAGAAGCCCACTGAGAAGAGCTGTGCAATGTGGCCAAACTCTGACATCCCTGCGTAGGTCAGGTCATGACTAGATAACGATTCATATCAAAATACAGCTTTTATTCTGTAATTCAATTGATAATGCCCTATCTAAAGTTACCACACAGAAAGGTCTATTTCTTATTAAATTTTAAATAATATGCCTGACAAACAAAATGTATTTGCTCACGGTTGTTTATTCTTTCTACTGTTATTTATAATTACAAGCTAATCTACAAACAAGCGTCTAACGACATATTAAATATTAAGGAAATGTAAAAAGGTTAATAAGGTACATAGATAGTCAAAGAGGTTAGTGGTGTTGGTATTTCTCTCTCACACCTGCCTCATTTGGTCAGGATTTTCGGACTTTTCAGAACCAAAAAAAAAAAGCAGGTGTGAAACTTCCCCGTAACATAGTTTAAACCAAATAGCTGAACTTTGGTCTTAAGCAAACTGAGCCAAGGTTCGGTTGCGTCTGGTGTGAAAGTAAAGGTCCGGACATTCGGATTTTCGTACCAATGACAGGAAGTTACAGCAGCCTAGCTAGAAAACAGACGCCAAGTAACGGTCATCAAAACAAAAAATGGGCTGAGGAACCTACGAGGAGACTAGATGCCCTAATAACTTTTAGTCCGAAGACTTAATTAAGAGACAACTAGAAAAATCTCATAAAGCTTCAGTCAAGCTACAAAACAAAGCATTTTCAACACGCTAACATCAGACGCCAACAAACCAATCAGTGTACAGAGACACACAACCCACGTACTTGGTGATGCTATGACGTAGGTTTGTATCGTTAAGTCCGTTAGTCCGTTTGCATGAACTGCAGTGTGAAACCGAAAACAAACCAAACGTGAACAATGTGACAAAAACACGAACCTTCGTTCAGAACTTGGTCCGGACTTGCAGGTGTGAAAGCAACCTGAGTGTGTTATGTAGACCAGCAATCATTATTTATAAAGTCTGACTGTCTGGCCCTCATCCATGCGACAGAGGTAACCTTCGTCCTTCCTCTCTTTAGAATGAACCTGTCCTTTGTCACATTTATCTTCTCAGTACTCTTTTAGTGTTGTATTCATTGTATTCATCGTTCCTTGTGCAGAAATGAACAAAGCATCGGTCAAATGACAAAATATACTGTCAGAAATCAATGCGAGTGATTTGTTACTGGTGCATAATAATAATACAAGATAATGAAATGTTTTTCTGTCGTTTCACGATACATATCGTCGTATCGAACAGCCGCAAACCTGAGCTGTTCATATTTTTTCCCTGTTTCCAGTCTTGCAGCATCCTGGCCAAGTAAATCCCTCCACACTCTCCTGCTCATTTATAGCATCACAGCTGATGGTTGTGTAATAACACTTTTACTCTGATGAGCTTGGCATGGGTATCCAGTGGGATATTAATCTATCCATGACCAATTAATCAATGCTGGATCACATGCTGGTGCTCTTAACTGCAGGCTTCCACTTACATTTGCTGGCTGACATGGTTTACCAGGGATCGCTTTCATGTGAAATAGAGCATATTACATATATTTCTAAATTAGCAAATACTCATTTTTGCAACACTATTTATTAATATTCCACACTAATCAGTTTCACTTCTAGGAACGGACATGATCAATCAGGACGGCATCTCTGGATAGTTGTATTTGCAGCTTCATTGATCACAAGAGATATCACTGTCGCTCAAACAAAATTTCCCAGGACCTTCATTAACTAAATTAAATTAAATATCCAATTAAAAAGCTTCACTCAGAAAATTAGAAAGGAAGGACATGATGTACTGTTTTAATGATACTGATTAGGGATGTGGCTTAACATCACAGAAGCCTCGGCTAAATTAGATGTGTGTTTGTTTGGAGTAGTGCACATGACACATCAGTGCAGTGGGGGCGAGGAAAGGGCTCTGTTCAGCCCATCCTCTCCGGCCACGACGAAGGAGAGGCAGATTAATTAACAGACCTTTGCAGCCAATGAAGACAGGTGGCAATAATCCTGACAAGAGACAGATCTGAAGCCTCTCATACAAAACCAATTTCAACTGCACTCCATTTTTCAAAAGCTCATCAGGGTGAAGAACGAGAGAGTTGAACCCGTGTGGCTGCAGAATTTGTTTCTCTCTGATTGCCTTGTCAGGATATCTTATCCGATGGCAGATGACCAAAACCCCACCCTTCACAGACAAACTCTCCCTCTCTCTCTCTCTCTGACACACAAGCTGTTTCACACAAAGCATTCACTGCATTGTCTTTCCCTTCTCACACGAACTGCTCATTGTCTCACACTGTCTTACATTTCTACACAAGGACGCATGCAGCCGCGTTTGACCGTTCGCCAGTTTCGGTCGGTGCGTCTGTCGAGCTTTCCATTCCATTAACATTACAAAATAAAAGGCTTTCTGGAAGCAACGTGTTTGGCGGACATAACACATGGTGAGAGTTAAATTCCCAGAATGCAATAAGAAACAGGACAGAGTTAGAGTATCCATGTTAACACATAACTTTTGTTGCATTTACGCCTCTTGTTCACATCACTTCCCTGTTTTATAACCACTAAAAACAGAGACTTTTTGCCAAACTGCTGACTCAGCTTGAAGACTTCAGCGCTGCGTTGACATCTGGACAGGCAGAAACAAAGATTTTGGGAAAAAAAAATGACACAGGCACCATAGCCCATTTTCTGATTGGCTCATGTTAGTTGTGGCAAATCCTTCCCGGATTCATCATTTCCATGTCAGCTGTGTATGCTAACAGTTTAACCTTACTGTTAAAGACTTCTTTGTTCTAACTTTTCCTCCGTTGTCTTTCCTGCAACTACGCAACCAATCCTCTGTCTTCTGTTTTCACAGGTGTGCACATGTTCGGTGTGTGAACAGCCATGTGACAAGGGTTTCAAACATGTTAGTTTAAAAACTTTCAAGTGCTAAAATGCTCATTTTCGCTGTAATACACTGTCAGAAAATGAAAAGTAATAGTGTGGAAGTATCCTAATGATGCTTGACTTGCTCCAAAAAAATGGGTGTACAACTTGTGAACAAGACTTTTATCAAAAAATAAACTGTATCCCCACAAATTAATCAAGTTAGCTTACAATATGCTAACTACTACTGGTTGAGATGAATGCGCTAATAAGCTAGTTAGCTGGACACATTAACGTTTAGCTTAAACACACTGATGAATTTATACCTTAAAATTTCGTTCTTGTGTTTGTTATTTCTAAAAAGCTTAATGTTTTTTTCAAATTATTTCATTTCTTTTTATTTCATTTCTTTTTAATCGATGTTTGATGACAAACGCCCAGCTAACCCTCGTGGACAGTTTTGGAAAAATGTCAGTTTCAATAACATGAACAGTGAAAGGCAATAATTTTTTACTTTTTCCTCATTTTATCTCTGATTGTTTGTTACTCACACTGCACTGTTGGTCTGTTTATCAGAACTGCTGCTTTAAAAAACTTTTTCAGTTGACTCAAAAGTGTTTAAAATAAAAATTGATCACAGAAAGCTGCAGCAAACTTAATTGTTTCCATAGAGGGGGGGATTGATTCTGACTATTTGTCTTGGTTATTGTCTTGGATGTAATGAGGTTATTTATCTGAACGGAATGGGCCCCACTTGGTTAGCAACAATACAATCAGCTGCACATTATAATGATGCTACTATCCATCGGCAATTAGCACATTATAATGTGCTGCACTTGGATTAATGTGATAGAGCATGCTGCTTTAAGGACATGCAAACTGTATGCATCTTTTCTTTTACACCACTCAAGCTAACCCTCCTCAAGAGAGCCTCAGTGGTCGATAAAGGGATCCACCCTGGCTGTCCAAACAGCGCTCCCTCAGGGACATTAATTTCCAAGCAGTCCCATGAGAGAATCAAAAAGCGAGAAAGCTCACAGAGCATGAAGAGCAGGGAGTGGAAACCACACATCTCGGTGAAAAACTGTCTTTTTTCTCTCTCTCTCTCTCTCTCTTTCAAGGAGAGAGTATAATGGCAAATTAATTTCCCAGAGATTAATGTACAAGGTAAATATTTTAGTGTGAGTACTTATCTTAAAAGTCAGAGGATGGACACCTCCCCTCCAACCCTCCCCCTCCCCCCCCACCACCGCCGCCGCCGCCGCCTCGCTCTTCCCCGAGTGTGTTGAAACAGCTTAGATGCATAAGGAGTCTAATGAGAGAAGAGATTCCAAGCTGCCTGATGGCTCTCATCAATCACCTTTCTCCTTTGGAGGTGTGATGTCGTCCGGGGGAAGAGGCCACGGAGGGTTGAGTGGGAGGGAAGGCATCAGGCTTTTAATCTCAATAAGTTAATAGACTTTCTGGTCTGGTCTGCTAAGTAGAACTTCATCCTTGTTGTTAGCAAACAAGCAGCATGTACACAGGAGACTCTGTGAGAGCCGCCTGGCATTTCCACATTACACAGTTAATTTGTGTTGCAACTGAAATTAGGAGATTCAGCTAAAGTTTGTCGATACACCGATAACCGCCAGTTAAAGGTTACTAAGTACTGAGTTTAGGAAAACAAATCCAGATCTCTACCGCAGGAGGAACACATGGGGTAATTCTTTGAATTACACGGATGCTAAAGTTCCTGCAGCGTTTCTTACAGTGAACGTGTGTGATTACTCATATAGCTGCAGGCATGTACAGTAAACGTCAAACTCCTTAACTACACAGGAACAATACTGTGATTAATAACAACATCAGGCAAGAAGCGTGTGCAGATGTGTTGACATCTGAAGGTATAATGGCCTCAAACCAAACGTCTTACCTGAGCAGTGAATGTGTCATCATGGCTATTAGCAGCTGTAACTCTCAGTATGACTAATCTGCAAAGCTTTGAGGGCTTACTTTTTCATGTTTCTGAATCAAAATTAATTTTTAAAAAGAGGGAGAATGAATTGTTTATCTCCTTTCAACAAAGCTGCTGAAGACTGAATTGCTCTCTGGCTTTCTATCAAAGTATAAACAGTAATTAAAAGGTCAGAATCATTAGAGGCATATAGCATCTTTTTTCTGGCTCTTTATTGGATTTTGCAAAGTTTACTGGAGATTTTTAAAGTTCTCTTTCTTGTAAAACTTCAATGTTGTTTGAAAATACAAAAGATGAAGCAAAATCTAACCCTTGTGGTGGATGTTTAGCTGACGAATCCATACTGATGTTTTGCCAGAGACATGTTAGCTTTAGCTAGCTTTAGCCTTTTTGCCTCATTTCAGCACTTAGCATGATATCATGCACTGAACTGTATTTCAGACATTTTTTTTTCCAGGGTTCTCATCTTCAGACAAGTCAGCTAAAAACATTAAAAAGTCATCCCCGGCCCACAGAGTCAGCATTAATTAGCTCGCTGGTTAC
>JAPZDV010000021.1:25333062-25372064 GCA_029814665.1 Acanthurus lineatus | reverse complement strand
TATATCGATCCAGATCGATATATCGTTACACCCCTAGAGCTAACTGGACTTTTGTGTTAGAAACATGTGGGAGGAGGCAGTCAGACCTCAAACCCCCCCCAGAGAACATCCTCTCCTAATGTTTGTGTGTTTCCTCAGGTGTCTGTCCAGCTACCTCAGCAGTTGTTACCGGCAGGCTGAGCAAACCTCCTTCATAGTCCGGGCCAGAGGCTCCGAGGAGGAGGAGGAGGAGGAGGGAAGGAGTCCGGACCGCTGGGATCGCTCCGAGGCCACTTCATCAGGACCGGGTCAACCTTCGTCAGCGGCCTCGCCCGGTCAAGTGGACGAAAGGAAAGTGAATGCGGTGGATACTTCATTTCTCACCCTTCTCTGAGCCACAAACAGAAGGAGTTCACCGAATGTGATGTGGGAGTAAATCCTCTGGGTATTATCTGTTTCCAACAGTCATTCAAGAAATCACATCGGTTCATCAGCGTATCATTTATGAGATCTCGCACTTTAAAACCTATTCTGAAGGTGTCAAATATTCTTGTTTTCCTCTCTGTCAAACCCTCACACTCTCACTGTAGTCTGGATTTATTCTCACATACTGCAAATTGATCGTGAGGGAGAAAATACACGCAGCTTTGCATGAGTGTGTTCAGGCTCAGAGTGGAGAGGAAAAAAAAAAGCCTGAAATCACTCTCTTTCCTTAATGACGTCCACACAGAGACAATGGGGCGCCGCTCTGATTAGTGTCACCTGTCCTTGTGCATCTCATCAGCTCCATTATGGCTCCATCTCCCATGCTTCTCCTGCTAATTGAATAGCCTGTGAAGTGGTGACGATGACGAGGGCGCGAGCAACGTCTGTCCCGCCGCTGCTGCTGCTGCTGCAGAAATGAGAGTTAAAGCTTCCCGGCGAGACTCTGCTGTTGCTCTTAAAACATAAAACATTATCATGCGGATAGAAGAAGAGCTAACAAGTAGCCCTCATGTTATATCACCATCACATCGACCAAGGATTATGTGCTTATATAACTGCTTTGATTTAACATCTACAGTGTATTTAGAGGGAGATGAGGCAACGCATCACACATTTCTTCAGTGTGTTAGACAGATTTTTCTTATTTCACATGACCTTGAGACTTCTGTGGGTAGTTTTCAGGCTTTATTTGCACAGTAAGTGAGCAGGTACAGGTCAGAGGTTCTCAAATCAGAGTTGAAGGTAAAGTTTTGGTAAATTTATGGTTTTTTGACATTTCAGTAAAACATACTGCAAATCTGAGCTGACCGAGAAAATTTAAAATATTTGCATCTCTCACTGTTAAATTTAACGAAAGCTTCCAGCCATCAGCTGGTTAGCTTAGCTTAGCATAAACACTGGAAGCAGAGGGAAACCGTTAGCATGGCTCGGTCAAATAGGAACAACATTTGCCAAACAGCACCTCTGTTTTTTCAGGCGTTTCTGTGCCAGACATTCCCAAAATGCCAAACTATTCCATGAAGGATAGAAAGGTTAGGTATTTTGATCTAAACTCATGAAGATATGATGAATTTTTTGGGGCGGGGGCACGGCTCTGCTGCCCACCTGTGCTCACCTGTGGCCCATATTTTTATGTGAATTAACATACGTTCACTGGCAGCAACCTTTATTATTAAATCTCAATGAACTTCAGCGAGTTATTCTTTGCCTTGCAGCCTTGAAACTCATGTTGCACAAGTCGGTGTGACCACCTGGTCTGCACATGTGAACACCTGTTGTGTCCTCACTCAGTCGCACCGGTGATATTTCAGGCCTGAGTTCACCGAGGAGCTGCAGTGAATTAAGATCCGTCAGAAACCACATCAGAGGAGACACGAAAGAACAAGACCTGAGCTAAAAAACCGTGATCAAAGCCCACCGATACCTGGCCGGGTAGATGCTCCTGTCCCTGAGCTTTCACTGCAGGTTTTCAGGTGTTCATTGGTTGTCAACCAAGGTAATTCTGATGACATAATCTGGGTTATTTTCTTACATTTCACGAGGCTCCTTTAGCGCCTCAGAAGACATTATAGTACAAATGTTTACAGCAGTTCTCCTTTCACACATAATGTTCACTATAAAAGTTTTGTACATAAATGCTCCTCTGTGAATGTTAACTTCAGAAACTGTCTTTTATATCGAATGATCATACGGAATAATTGAATGGTATGTTACTGTAAACAATTTTTTAACTTCTCTTTCACTCAACTGTGTTTATACATGGAAATAAATGAAAAGTGAGGCGGCCTCTGTCTGATGTTTACACTGAAGAACATTCAGGACTATCTGCTTTTCAGTCAAAGGAGAATACACACGATATTTTTCAGATCTGCAAAGAAAACCTTGAAATAAAAAAGAAGTCTTTTATTTTAATTGGATAAACATTGCCAGCTGTGATGCAGGGCTGTAATGTTGGTGCCTCTCCTGCCAGGCAGGAGCTTTGCTGTTATCTGCATGCGCCTGAGGCACAGCTAATGTAAAAAGATCCTCCTCGCTCTGCTCGGCTCTGCTAGCAGTGAGCTCTGCAGGCTTATCCTGCTCAGTCCCTCTTCGTTTCACCTCTCGGTCACAGCCAAGTGACTCTCAGCTGTGCACCACCTCGGCTCGGGCCTTTCTGCGGACAGAATAGAGGAAGTACAGCAGTATCTTCACACTGCTGTATCTGGTAAATGCCACAACAACAGGACTGCAGAGGCTTCCCAGTGTCCCCATGCCTGCATGGTTCCCGGGGCTTAATGTGTGCGTGTGGGGCCAGATGGACACTTTCATGAGTGTATGAGTGTGGATTATTCTGCCGGCTACATCTGGGGCTCCACATGGCACAGCAGACTGCGGTAAGAAAAGGCAGGTGGGCACGTGGGGAGGGCAGCCCTCCAGCGGGCTCTCTTACATCTATACTCACTGACAGGGCATCGCCGCAAATGGCAGACCCGAAAAGGTTACGAGACGATCCTGCAAGACAAATGCTCCTCTGAATCCTGGCAAACATGGTGTCCTCTCTGTCCCCCAACTTCCTGTCTGACAGACACAGCTTACTTGTTTCCAGGTGTCAGGTGTGACTGTACGTGTCTGTGCTCGGTTTGGGCTGCAGCGTCTCGCTCAAGGACGCTTTGTAATATGGACGAGAGGAGTCGAGGATTGAGCCGCCGCTCCTGTGATTAATGGCCTTCTGCCTGAGCTACAGCTGCCCGTAATATGAACATGCCACCACCTTCAACATATTACCACATTATGTTCTGATTCAGTGTCCATCGCCGCGTCAGAGGAGAAGATTACATGACAGTGTAGCAGGCAGACATTGAAAGGGAATGAGAAAACAGGAGTGTTCAAAGAGTCGCTCGCTTTGTCAATCAACAGAAAATCAATATACAGCAATTTAATAATAGATTCATCATGAAAAAGCTTTTCTCTTTTTTTGGCCATCATTGGTATAATATCACCTAATATGTAATGTATGTATGCAAATGTTAACAAGGGCTTCCTGTTTACTTGTCATTCATAGAGCAAAATTAGCATCCATTTGGATTCATGTTTGTGTCCATATGATGAATTTAAGTCATATCTTCACTCCTCTGGTAGCTCTTCAAAGTATTTGGCTCTCTATTAAAATGATCCAGTGTTCACCATGTAGTTGCTAGTTGCTGTTAATCACAGCGTTTGCTGGAAAAATGGAAATGATAGCATCAAAAACTAAGTTTGATTTTACTAAGATAACTGAAAATGTCCCTTAACAAAGCTTCTTAACTGTTTAAAAGGTACAAATGTGTGTGAAAAAGAGCGAGCCGGCATGTTCATGCAGGGTTTGATGTTTAAAAGATGTGTTCAATAAGCGTCACCACCGGCGGGAGATTTAAAATGAAGCTAGCAGCCGTTAGCGGCTGATGGCTGCAAACTGGGAAGACAACAAGGTTCAGGAGCTGCTTCCCCTCTGAGCAAAGGGCGAGATCAACACAGACAGTTGATGATTTTCATCGCCACATTATGCCTTTTGCATATAATTAACATCATGCCATTTAATTAACAAGCAAATCATCATCAGACCAACATTCTGATCCGGTGCAGCTTGTTTACATGCATCAATAAATTAAGTTTATCAGTAAAATGTATACAGCGTCTGATTGAAAACCCCAAATCGCTGCATTTTGAAATTAAATTCTGAGCTCGCTCACACAACTCAACTTATTAATTCCCCACACTCATATTAGATTGAACTCAAGCCAAGGCCTTTGTGAAATCAGAGCTCATTAGACGAGTCCACCTCATAATGAGAGCCAGATCCATCAGCAGAGATAAATCTCCTGCTCTGCCCTGAACCGAGATCCCATTGAACACACCCGCAGCGCTTCAGACCGCATGTGAACAAGATATTTGCTTTGAAGCACCAACACACAGATTTGAATCAGTGTGTCAGAGTGCCAAATGTCCTAGGTTGTGACTGACAGGGGATCCGCTTTAGAGGAGGCTACCTGTTGAGGAGGATTAAACAAAATACAGATGGTGTTTACATATTAAACAAACAAAGGAAAAACTGCTTTCATCAAGACAGGCCGCAGTCACAAGTAGAAAGTAATTTATCTGAGATTCATCCGTTCTTTACCTTTCTCTAAACAAATAAACCAGAGTTTGGATCCAGACTCAGCGTTTCCCACATTTGCTCCATCGTGAAATCCGAGTCTCCGGCTGCAGAGAGAGGACATCACGGATGATGTTTTTCTGGCCCGTGATAGAATCACACATGACCCTGAGATCACCTCTGAAGGACGAAGGCTGCTGAGTGTCCGGCCGTTCGCTCTGGCCGTCAGCACGACGCGAGTGAGCGAGCGCGGCCTGATCCGCTGCGGCTCCAGTTGAATAAATTAAATGAATTACCAGCTGCCTTGTGCGAGCTCGCGGGATGCAGGGTGGCATGAGCACGCCATTACAACAATGATAAGGATATCTGCGTGGCCTTGTGTTAAAGGAATTACACATAGCATCCACAGCCTTTAAGAGAGTGTGACAGTTTTGCGCACACTGGCAAGTTAGTATGACATGAAAATGTGTGTGGCTGCAGAACGGCTTCGGCTGCTGTTTGGCCTGAGCCGAGTCGGGGGGGCACTGAGCGGCTGGCTTGCTGGGAAGTCAAAAAAAAAAAAAAGGAGAGCGTGGAGTCTTATTGTGATGCAAATGGACACGCTGTTGTGCTTAAACAATGCATTAATATGTCCCTCTTGAGCAGATAGCATCACGAGATGCACAATAACCAAAAATGATGTCCTCCGAGGTTATTTAAAGCGATATGACATCAAATCCTGACATTGCAAGAAGTGCTTACTGCCTGTCCAACTGCTTTTGTCTCCAGCTTTGATAAAAACAGATGAAGGATAGAAGGCTGTTCTTGAATCCAAGCCACTATATGTGAAAGTCCATTTACATAATATTATGTATATTGTATTCTGCTTTATTCTAATGTTTGAATGTAAACTGAGTTTAAGGACCTGCGCAGGGACGCAAACACGGGACGAAGTGTTGAGGCTAAAACGCAAGACACGTGGCAAGTTGTCCGATAACTTTGTCTTCTACCTGTAATCTGATGCAGCGCAGAGAGGAGGGATCTGCCTCACTTCCCCCCGGGGTGATTTATGATTGAGGACATGTTAATAAAAATATCAAAACAATCTGAGCTCTGGTGGGGAAGATACCGGTCCACTACGTACATCATGCTCGACAGGCCTGCGCAGGGATCGGCCCGCTCGGCGATATTATGCCTGCGTGGACGCCCCGTTGCCCTGCTCTTGAATAGAATATGCAGCTGTTGTTTGTTTTTGGGAGGGTCGGTGGGGGTTGCACCGCTCACACAAGGTGACATTTGTGTGAACATGTGCTGCACTTCGTCTGATAGGTGAACCGTCTTTAAATCATGTTCCCAAAGGAGTCAGGCATGGTTGTCCTTTATCAAAGCTCCTAGCGAAGCAAATCCATGATTGGCTCAGTAATTTTGATGTAATGTTCAAATAGAAATCACATAAAAAATACGAGATATTAACCTTTAACATAACTATGACATCTTTACAATGAGTCTCGCTTCCTTTGTAACGGGGTTAAAGTTAGTTTTGGCCGAACAAGGAAAAAGACTGTCACGAACCTTCCAGTGGACCATCACCGGGCCTTATTCTGAAATAAATATATAACAGAGCCCATACATGTGTTTTAATTTTATTCCCCTTCACATAATAAAACAGTTACTGTCCTATGATTATTGTTTCGCAAAATTAGCTTTTCAATTTATAAACATCATATGTTTAATTGATGGCACAAATCAAAGGTGGTCAAAAAACTTTTTGACAAATTTACATTTTTCTGAAATAAGATCCTGTGGGGTCCAGTTGAAGGGTGGTTAATTAATAACGTAGGGACTTTTAAGTCTGTGGCTAATAGATGTTTGCCCAGTCATGTTTAGGTGCAAGATACTCAGCGTAGCTACCATGCTAAGCCGATTTTACCACACTGCCGATCGTCTCCCCTTTCAAAAATAATGTACTACACTTTAATTTACTGAAAACCAGATCAAGAATTTCCATTAGCTTTACGTGGTTCTAAAGCTACTGTTTTAAGCAAACTAGCAGACTGGAGCTAATTAGCAGTCTGTATTATTTACAGAGTTGAAGGAGATCTGAAGGTTATCGATGCTAATGCAAACAGATTCATGTAACTCTTAGCGTCTTAGTCTGGGAGGTTTAGTTCAATAAAAACACAGATATGTGTAGTTCATGTTAGTCTGTTACTCAGCTGATCAGTCAAAATAACTAGCAAGACTACTTGAGTAGCTCAAAATTTGTGCATAGAAAAGCTAATGCTAACATTTTCATCTCTGTGTCGGAAATGCTAAAACCATTAGCGCCATACTCCCGGGGGTAGAGTTACATGAAACAGGCTTGGGTAGTTTACCTTAGTTAACTAGTCAATGAATTAGTCGAGCTTTCTGAACAAATACAGGTTCATTTTATAGATTTTATCATTTATTTCATGTTAGCAAAACGTTTTCATGCCTGAAAGGAAAACAATGTGATGCGAGCTAAAAGGGAAATGTCAGTCAAAGCAAACAAACTGTTTTTGAACCTGGTTTTTCTCAACTTTGATTGTAAATATACATCTTTCCCTTTTTGAACAAAGTTTTCAGTGGCTTTAAAATCTCACACAAAACCTCACATGAGTTTTTGGTTTTAATTTGGAAACGTTTCATCATATTACACCCAGTGGTGCAGGGCTGAAAAAGATGCTGCCGTATAAAAACCCTCCGAAATCTGTTCTTACTTAAGGATGCATCACTGGAAAGACACATTCATGATAGTTCATTAAATGCCTGTTCACTCCTCACACACATTTTTCTCTCTCCCTCTTGCTTTTTTGATGGATTTATACGGAGTTTGGGCGTGGATGCAGAGTAATTTAGTATGTGGTAAAAGCCACTGCAGGGACGTGGGGCTGTAATACTCAATTCCACTTCCAATGAAGCTAAAATCTCAGTGATTTTCTGTCTGTGTGTCTTGCAGAACACAAAATCGTCACAAAGTACACTGTCAAAAATGAAAATGCTCTGAAACAGGGAATCCACTGCACACATGCCTCCATGCTGTTGTCAGGGAGCACAAAGTGTACTGATGTTGTCGGAGTTGATGCAGTTTGAAGTCTGGAGATGTTCTGTGAAAAACCCTTCACATTCTGGAGGCTTTTGTGTTGTTTTCTATAAGTGAATCAAACAAAATGCTGCAATAATTTGCCCGCTTCAGGTGCTTTTAATGCTGCAGATTGTTCATTTCAGTGACCTCGCTGTTCAGTTTATAAAACATGTTGTTTTCTCTTATAAACCACGGCTGTGCTTGGAAATGACCATTTGTAGTCTGTATAATAGGAGAAGCACATGCACCTTTAAGAAACATGAAATAAAAAGTGCTACCTTACTTTTTTCTTATTTTTCTTTTAGTACATAAGGACATTCAGATGTCAGTAGTGCATTTGCACACAGAAAACCAGCTGAAGCCATTTTCATCTTCTATAAAGGCGGTGTTTAGTGAAGTGAGCACTGAGATATGGAAGTGTGTGTGTTGGGTGGTGTTACTTCACAGAGCTACGGAGCACTATAAGTGTTTCTGTGAAGTAAAAAGTGCCATTTCCTCTTCTAAAAGTGCATCTTTTCAAACTGTCTGTGGCCTTTTTAAATTCAAGTCAAGTCACTTTATCATTACTGGTGGTTATGATAATGTTGTGCTCATCTGCTTTCGCTAAACCAAATTAAATTGCGACGACGAAGTCCGACGGGGCAAGAAACTCGTGTTGTAAACAAGCCTACAGTTCACAGACAGATTAGGACGTCACCTTTTCACACCAGAGGCGTCTCAGCCAGGCCAACACTCAAAATGAGGGTAAAGATGATAAACGTGTTCATCTTGTGTACAACTTAAGTGGATCACAACTTGACAAGTATGGAATATTTGTTTCAGTGATGATTAAACTTTGTTGTAGTGTTTAAAGGCACAAATTGGCCTGCAACAAACAAGGCTAACCTTGTTTTTAGCTTCGCTGTTGCTGTAAATGACTTGATTTTCACAGGCCAGTTAGAAGAGTCAGGAGTGGATGATGGTACAAAGTAGTTAATGATAAAACAGGTTTCTAACAACAAGATGTTTTAAATGAGCAGAAGAGAAATCAAACTGATGGGTTCAATAGTTTGCAAGTTTAGCTACGGACACACGGAACTAAATATATCATACCTCAATGAATGAAAAGTCAGTGGCCAATGAGCTTATGGACGACAGGCGGACCTTCGTCACCGTGTGGTTAGCAATTTGCTTCTGTTAAAGTACCAAAACTATGTGGTTAGATTTAGGAAAATATCATGATTTGGATTAAACTTAATACATTTCCTGCAATATTTATTTAACTTGAGTTAAAATGAGTCAGCTAGTTGTTTGGTGAGGACAAGCTGTGCTGTTCATCAGGTCGAAGCCGATCCAGGAAGTCAGTCTGTAAACTTTGTTGGATAAAAAACTTGATTTTAAATAGTAAAAAATTAAATTTAAAATTTAAATTGTTGTTTTTGTCTAACTTCTTTTTATGGATGTTGTTCTGTACTCAGATCTCATCAGTTAACTTGATCAGAGCAGCGTCACATTTAGCCAAGCTCTAATAAATCCAAATCATCCTTGGAACAGACTGGAAAGTTGCTCAAATAAGTGATTGATAAGCGGCTGATCAATAAAAACCACCAACATATATTCAGTTTTGACGCGATATAAACACTCCTGTCACATGTTTTTGCCTTCAGCTGCCATGAACACACCAGCACTCGGTTAGTTTTAGCAGCTCTGCATTTATTGATTTCACACGCAGTCGTGGTTTCACATCATTGTCTCATAACAGAGCAGGAAAAACATTCCTTCAAGATAAATTTCACCCAACATGAGCTGCTGCACCCTGACACTGGCAAAGTTAGACTTGTATAAATGTCAAGAGAGATGTGTCCTCCTTTTGTTCGCTGCAGAATTTGCCAGCAGCTCATTTCCTCCAGGAACGCATTAACAAAGCAGTTAATTCTATCATTAATTAAAAGGAATCACAATTCAGTGAACACTTCAAATTAATCTATTGAGATTTGCTCTCACACAACGCTCACATTCTATTTTCTTTGTCTCATCAAAGAAATTGATGCTCGAGAGGCATGTTTTTTTCTGTGTGTGTGTGTGTGTGTGTGTGTGTGTGTGTGTGTGTGTGTGTCATTTCCGTCAGTCTGGTCCTGTGTAGCTCCGTTAACAAAGCATGTCACCAACACTGCCAGGTTTGGCTGTTTGATTCCAAAGGGATTCATCCGTGCAAAAGATGAGTACACTTGTAGCATTAGCAAGGCGCTAACACAGGCGTGGGTCGGCTAAAAAAAGCATCGTCTTTGAAGCAGATTACAAAGGTGTGAATGATGACAAACTGGTTTAAAAGGGACGATTTACCCTGAAAATCAAAAAATACATTTTTCCCCTCTTACTTTTATTTTCTGTTAAGCCATAATGATTGTTTTGGTGAGCGTTGCCAGGTTTGGGAGATATTAGCCGTCTCTCTGGAATAGTGAAACACTCCACAATAAAATCTCCTTCCAGAAATCATGAACTTGTTTTTTCTCAAGATGATCAATGGAGCTTTTTGAAAGTAGTTTAAAGGTGAAATGACTGCAGCTATATAAAACTTTTCTAGTCTTTCAACCACTCAGAGTTTAACAGCAGCAGCTCCTTCACCTCCTGATCCACCGACGCCTGCAGTTTCACGTAGGAACTATTTTCTTTCAAGGAGACTACAGACACCAAATATATCACTTCCCAGAGACTAATCAACTCACAGACAAGACTAATTCTTGTAAAAACGGGAAACATTAACATTAATGTTTTCTTCCTCATATGAGCTGCACTGTTAGCTGCCATAGCTAGCTAAGTTAGCTTAGTTAGCTAGCTTCTCTTCTATGAGTGGATGCATGCTACCTTTAGAACAATGATAAAACTGGGGGATGTAGTTACATGAAGAGAAATAGTTACTAAATTAAACAGATTACAACAAGGTCTGTGTATTATTCTGAGAACATGCTCATGAATACTTTGCAACACACACTAAAAAATTTAAACCAAATTTAAATTGCACCACATGCAAGAGAATAAATGTGTATTTTTCAGATTTTGAGGTGAATTTTCCCATTCATGAATGAATGTAAATTGCCGGTGTTGTCGCCTCCATGTTCATGCGTTGCTCATAGAGCCCTGAAATCGATCTAAAAAGCTCCATTGTCTTCATCAATCTCACTTTTTTTTTGAGATTCATAAAGATGCAGTGAAATAATTTCACAACACCATCAAAATGTTTGATCTGGCCGTTGGCCCACACGGAGCTGTTTATCTCCCCAGTCACTCGAGTTGGGTTATAAATACTCCGTGCTTGGCGTCTCCTCCGTATAGAGCTACTTGGAGGGTGATAAGGTGCTAATTAGCAACTGTTAGCAGAAATAAAAAAACTACATCCACAGAATGAAGCACATCTCGCCGTTGCCACCGAATGTTCCGCTGATGATCCTCTCTCCTCTGCGTGCAGACACCGTAGACTTGAGAGATGTCCCTTATTAACAGTGTGTACATGAAACTTTTCTTTTTTTTTCATTCCTTCCAGGCAAGCCAGGTCTGACAAATTAAGGCTGTGGAGTCATTAGATTAAGATAAGAACTTATCTTTTACTCTGAGACAGACTTTTATCTATTGTATTTTTCTTCTCTCCCGTCTCTTTCATTCCCATTCCCATCCCCCCTCCTCTTTTACTGTGAGATTGTTAAAGTAATTGGGATGTTATGTGACCAGAAAGGCCAGATAAGTTTTTAACCCTGTCATGGATTAACCTCCCATGTCTGAGGTAGGTCACGAAAGGTGCGGTCGAAGACATGCAAAGACTCATTTAGGGAAAATCTTGATGTGTTATTGTTGGAAGACGGCATGTTTTTTCTGCAGGTACATGTGCAAGATGGTCTGGAAATGACTTCTGCACGCTGTCAGGGGTTATTAAAGCATAAAGTGTATTTGTGGGGTCGCTGGGCAAGACTGGTGCGGTGTCTCCATCTCCGAGTACATCATTTAGAAACGTTCGACCAGGTTTCATCACATGGTTTCCTGAAAGCTATTTCAGATGACCTTTTAAAGTTAATCACAGTCATGCTCTGTTCGACTAGTTTAAAGAGAATCCACGTCAAAAAAAAAAGAAAAAGAGGGGAAAGAAAGCAGAATATCTCTTATAATCCACAGCGGAATAATTAGGAAAGAAGCTCTCTGAACATCACATTAACAATCACCGTCAGATGCTTCATCTTTTCCAAAGGCTGTGTATGTATTAGTCTCTCATGCTTCTGTATATTTTTCTCCGTTATTAATATCTAAGGAAAGAATCACAGCCCAGAGCAGCATGATTAGAGCTTTGAGATTTATTATTTTTTTCAAAGCAGAACATATGAAAAACACCTGGAATAAATGACTTGGACGGTTACGGCATTAGCTCGCGCATCTCTATGATCCCAGTGTTTATAATCCTTTGTTTTAAAGGTCATCGCACCACCTCGTTGATATCTAGACATTTCTTTGAAGACACTAATTGTGTCTACATTCTTGACCACTTTGTCAGACAACTCCGCACTAGAGCTGAGAATTCAGAGGAGTATATGCTGCTTGTTTACTGCGATCAAGATAACAAGGACAAGTCTGTGAAATAACGAAGGCCGGGGCTGATGCAGAAAACACTATATTTTCCATTTTAATGGTGTTTAAGCGTAGGAGAGATAGCTTGAAAAAATGTAACTAAAGGATCGGATTCAGTGGGATCCAAATGGCAAGGGTAGCTGTTGGGCATGATGACGTTCCTTTGATGTGAGCTATAACTAGCTTTAAGCTCAGCTCGGGCGCATCATGGCTGCATCCTGACTGATGTGGGTATTTCACTTAGATGAGGGCCACTTTGTCGTGTGAGCCAACTGTACCTTTAATTTCAAATTCTCTAATGTCTCAGATGGGAGGACTTTAAAAGGCCCAGGTCATTAGTGTATTGTAATGTTTGCCCACAACTGCGCGAGCTGGACTGTCATCTCTCTGAATTTTGTCACATTCATCAATGCTCTGCATAATATGATGAGATACTATTTACATATCGGATCAAAATTGCCAGAGGAGAGCATTAATTATTGAAAATCTGACAGAATCAAAAGAGCAGCTTTTTCCTCTTCATAGTTTGTTGTCCGCAACAGACTGAAAGCCACTCTGTGCCCAGTAAACACAATTATCTCAATTTTAAAAGGCATTGCAGGCTGTTTGGAGAGAACATGCTCAACACAAAGGCCACAGCGTCTTCAGTCACCGGACTAAAATGAAGGTTTGCCCTTCATGCCGCACTCCCCCAACGGGCTGTAACAAGCGTCTGAGAGAGGACGCGGTGCAGCCTCTGGAGGGCGACCTACTGTACAACGTCCATCTTTGTTTGGCTGTCAGGCTGCTGATGTGCTTAGCAGCCTCTGATAATAGAAAGTGCATCATATTGATCAGTGACATTGAGCGTGAGACTGACTTCATTATTGAAAACAAAGCAGTGTGCTAACGAGGAAGTGGACAAAACAACAAACAACAATCTGCTGATTGTTTTGCACGTTCATTACAGTTGGAGCCATTTCTTTTACTGTTGTTTCTCTGCGTATTGTCTTATCAACAGAAGGCATTCAGGAGGCTCCTGCATTGTTCCACCTGTGAGATAAACACAAGGCTGCAGTGAGCTTTATGAGAACTATTTACGTTAATTATCTGGATTCGAATTATTCCTGTATTATCATCATTAAACCCGTGTAAAAATACACATATCATGCATCCTACCTGGCTGCTTGCAGAGGAACTGCACGCCAGAACTTTTTAGATTTTTGCTGTAAGTATTTAATTTTTATGCACTCTCCCTTTGGGGATCATTAAAATTTCATCTTGATCTTATCTTCTTAATCATAATCTTAAAATCTGTTTGAGTATGTTGTAACCTGCTTTCCCTGTGATGCAGTAAACTGAGTCTGTTTCATGCTCAAGTCTTAATGTCTCAAAAAAAACAAAAACAAAACAGGGATGTAAGGTAAAAACATGCATCAGCTGACAGCAGACATGTGTTTAAACAGAGCCATAATGGTCCCTAATGACGTTTGTTTTGCAGCTCCTGTACATACAGTAAATTACATACATCGGCAGTGTGGAGAGGAAGGACTGGAAAATGCAGACAGATACATTTTACTGCACCCCCCCCTCGTCCACAGTGTCATCCCCTTCAGCTGCCAAGTGAGTGTAGGGGGGTGAATTCATGAGGGTCTTCTGTAATAGGCTGGCACACACACAGGCACAGCCTGTGGAACCTTACAGGCTGCTGAAGCTGGTCTTGGCATTGCTTTTGGCAGCTATGTGGTTATGTGCTCTCTCACACTACACTCTGTCTGAAAATAAAAAAAAATAAAAAAAAGTAAGTTTTAACTAGCTGGTCTTACCGCTCTTTTATAAATGAGGAAGCCCTTGGCATAAATAGATCTACATGTTCATTTGGTATATTAAGAGAGACACACAGTTAAAGAGTGTTCATTACAATTGTAAATTTCTGCCCTCGGGCCCTTAGCCCAGCGCTACATTACATGAGGTCTATGCTCACGGACAGCGCCTGGCATCTGATTGAGGGTCCAGTGCAGCTAATTAATTTCATTAGAAAGTGAAGTCATCTTCTAGCAGGAATTAATATTTGGAGCGTCATGTTGCTAATTTATTTCCAGATTTAATTAGCTCAGAGAAGAAATGTTGCTTGGGCAAGAGGACTTTTTAATTATCAGCTTGGATAAATTTGAAAATGTTGATGCCTTAGGGTTGAGTTAATTAAAACCTGCATTATTTTAACTTTAATTAGCTCCCATCTTTGTTTTTCTTCACCATATGGCCATGTCCTGTAGTCAAATTTAGTTAATTAAGCTAATTAAGCTAATCATTTTAATTACTCAAGACAATGTGACTGGATAGAGGATGACTACAAGTTTATAGCCAAGTACTTGTTTTTCATTAAGTTGAAGGGACAGAGTTATTTCTGATTGCAGTTGGCAAGCATAGCAGAGTAGTTTGACAATGAGACAGCCTCTGAGATATTAAGGCTGAAGTCTAATTGCATTCCTTGATAATAAAAAAAAAAAGGAAAAAACCTTGTCACCAGCAGAAGTCTTTTAGTGGAGAAATGGTTTACTACGACGCCTTTAAGCCGTCTGCTCGTACGCTGATGTCGGACCCCGTGCACTCCATCACATTAACTTAATGTGTCCGTTAAAGAGGTTCGTCGTCGTGAGGAGATGCTGTGTTCGACCACCGGCAGCATGTGGGAGACACAAAAACAAATATCAGGATGTGCAGACAAACATCCCTCCTGATTTACAGGACAGAAAAGATGAAACCTCCAGTTTCTTTCGACCACAGCAGCCTCTGAAACTGAATTGCAATGTGGGTAATAGGTCTGTGTCTGTGGCTGCTGGTGGGGTGGGATGCTGCCCTTCCCCTCCATGACCCTGGAGTGTGTGTGATGGCTGGGGTGTGGGTCTATGTGAGCCGCTAGCAGCTGTGCATCAGTCTGGACGCAAGCTGGGCCCATCCAGAAGCCAGGCCTAGCTGACAGATGCAGAGGCTAAACCCAATAATGAAATAATACTGGGAGACATCATGTCCGTGGTTTCCATCATTGTTAAAAGATTTTGGTAGCGTGTACCCCCACTTAGGTAATTTGTTTCCATGTATAATCCTATTGCTCACTATTAAATTAAACCAACTGGTCATTTCAGTTTGGAGCCTATAAATAAACTGGTTGCCGTGTGCACGCGGGCAGTATGTGGGACGTCTCATCTGATTAGAAGGGCAGCACTTAATAATTTGTACCGAAAAAGGTGACCTTCAGTGTCAAGTGACCTCAGTGGTCTGCCACACATATGGCCCAGCAATATTACTAATGTCTGTTCCTAATGTGTTTTTACAATCCTGATCCGAGGCCACTCTCCGCAAATTGTTTTGGACAAATGTTGATGTGCGGTGAGACGGCGAAGAGTCCAGAGCTCGAGCTGTTTACGTGGTCGGGAGCGGCGGTGTGGTGGACAACAGATAGGGTGGTCAAGAGAGATGATAGGCCCCTCTCTGCTTTCATCAGTATGTGTGTGTGGAGCTGTAGGAGCCCCCCAGCCTTCTCATAGTCGCACTGTAACTTAGAATGCAATATGAGAGCAGAATTAGTCACCATGTCCCCAACAGGCATTCGCCCACTTCAGTAATGTTTCTGTCACCACCTGCATGCTGTAAATGGTCCTGTCTCTCACTGCAGCTGCCCACCTGATCTGCTGGAAGAAAGACATTCATCTCACCGCCGGACCCTTTGGTTGAAGACGGTCAATCAATAATCTATATTTAAGAAAATCTCCTACATTGTAGATGTTTTTTAAAAGCAGCAGGTGAATCACTTGGATCAGAACTGACTGATGTATCTGATGCTTCTCGGTGATTCAACACTGAACTTAACAAACAAAATACAACATATACAACAATAATATCACAATATGTTGCCAACAATAACAATTATATCATTAAAAAGTGATTCTGCATTAACTGAGTTATTGGAAAAGTGGCTTTGTGCACATTTAACCAGTATTTGAGTGAGAAAAAAGATCTTCATACAGGATGTAGCTTAAAACACTTTTAATGACTGTACAGCAACTTTTCAACCTGAAAGGTTAACCATGAAAAAAAAATATCCACTTCACAATTTGTGTGTTAAGAAAGAAGAAAAATTACTCTTTTAAAGAGCAGAAAAAAACAGAAGTTTTGCTAGTTATTAACTGCATTGTGATGTCAATGTCAAGGATTTAATAACTGCATAGAGTTTGAGCTTATACCTCTTTAAAAGACACACAATGACTGCAGTTTGTTCATATCTGCAAGAAAAAAATAACTCTATTATTAAAATATGGCAATAATTTAGTAAAAGGCTGAACTTCCACAAAGCAGAAAATATAGAGTTTATATGATTATTTTCGAAAGTATGTGCATTTTCAAATAAAGTTATGATGTTTAGCAATTTGTTAATAATATAAGAGAAAATAATACAAAATACTCCTGTTTATATGTTGTTCTACCCAGAGAAGCCTGACGTTTGGCCTCTTATTTACTCTTTAAAAGCTATTTGTGACTTTATAGTCAGCCTGAAAAAGCATTTCAGTAGTATCTAACTTCTATATCATGATGTATTTAAGGCATAAACACAATATATAGGCAGGACAAAATGTTGGTTTGACCACTGAAAAGTTGGCCAAATCATAGCAATCATGAGGGATATGATGTTAGAGGCTAATGTTAGCCTTTTTCAGTGGTTGAGGACCTCTCACCTCCTTCATTACCTGGAACAGCTACTGCTTAAACTATAATAAAACTACTGTAACTACTGATAACTACTACAGCTGCTAGTGCGCTCTTGGGATGTTTTCCGATGTTAGCATACGTTAGCATTAGTAACAGTTCAACTTGACTTTGGCCACAAAAAAAAGGAGCTAATAGTATGTAGCTGTTAGCTTAACAGTATCATTGAAATAAAGTAACAGTTTTTGGAATAAGATGCAGAAATTTTGAGTTAGGTAATATTTTATTAACCAGCTTATGATTAAGACATAAAAAATCTAATGACAGCCTTAATGAAGCCTCACAATTAAAAAAACATTCAACTTTGAAGGATTCACACAATCATTCCAATCATTAGCATTAGCTACAACAGATAAATTATCTATTGTTATTGTTTTAATATTTGTAGCTGTTGATTAACTGGTGATATCAGACGAAAGGGTTACGATTTCTTAAAACTGTAGCTTCATGTCATCGTTATGATCTAATCATCTTTAAAAAACGGATTAGTGTTTGGCCCGGGTTTGGCCCACTGTCCGCCATAAGCCCCTCTACTGGCCAAGGAGAGCTTGGCGAGAAGCAGCTTAATAGATTTAGATGAAAGGAGGGAATCATGGAAGCCTGAACCAGCAGAGAGTGAGAGCATCTGCTCAAAGGCCACCTCCCCACGCCCAGATCACCATCTCCAGAAGAAGTCGGGCGGGCACGGAGCCTCCGTCTCCACAGCTCCACACTAATTCCAGTGCCCCCGCCACACGCAGGCTAATTAAGGCCATGCATTTATTTATGACTGAGCTCATTAAACAGCGAAAAAGATGGTCGCCGCTCTGAAAACACATTAGTCCCTGAGGAAACTGCCTGTGAAGTCGCTCCCCTCAGGCTGTTTCAGGTCACAGAGTCTGAATCTTTGTGACATATGAAGAAACAGCAAACTGTAATGCCTTTAAAAAAAAAACAAAAAAAAAAAACATCAGTTCTGAGGCGATGAAGAGATGGTTCAAGACATTCTTCAGGGTATATTTGAAGCTGCTTGAACTGGTCCTGTAATTACATGCATAGGTCATTGACCGGGGGATGGAGACAAATTTCAGCTTGCATTTTTTAGTCTTGGGCTATTTGTGAAATCTGCTGGTCTTTACATTGATGATTTACCTCCTTTAATATAATACGACAAGTCTCAGCAAAGAGAAATGACACTCTGGGCAAAAATAGCAATTATTAACGGACATAACTCAACTCGGATGAACGCAAAATGCCCCCAAACTCGAAGACACACCCCCTCCCCCCCTTCACCCCCCACCTCTCTGTTTTATATTACTGTGGTATTTAAGTTAATTTAGGACTTAGGCTGTGCAGAGCAATGAAATCAAAGACAGAGGATATCCTTCAGGTATATTTTCTGTGCCTGGAGTGCTCACATCTATCTCACTGTGTGTGTGTTTGTGTGTGTGTGTCTGTGTGTGTGTGTTCATGTGTGTGTAAAGGGCATAGACAGAGAGATCTTACGCAGATCCTACTCCCTTCCTTGTAATTGCAAAGATAATGCCAAATCACACAGTCCTTTGCTGAGACAACTGGCAACTTGATTTACTGCTCTTTAATGGCTCCAACTTTGAAGACTCAGAAATTCCTGGTTTCTTCTCGTGCTGCTGAGGTGCTCATCTGGATTTGTGCTTTATGCTTTCCTTAAAGAAAAACTTTGGAGCGAGAATATTTTCACAGCACGCCTGATTTACTGTCAACATAACTGGCAGAATAATTACTATGAATCCTGGTGAGTTGTTGTCTGGTCGCTAACCAGAGGCTAATTGTACCACCAAGCTACTAGCAGCAACCATAAACTGTACAAAACATGGATGTAGCCCCAGTGATGTCCTTGTAGGTTTATTAAGATTCATCATTTGCGGCCTTTAAACTGAAGTTTTGAAGCTATGAAGTTGTGTCGTGAGGTCATCTGTAGGAAAGGCTTGGAGTGATAACCACATTGGGTCAAGCATTGCTAGATTACAGTAACATGGATACCAAAAGATTGAAGTTTACATCTGCTTTTACTGTACGTAGTCATATGTTTGCAAAGCTAGTTAAAAAGTACATTGGCTAACGACATATTAGCTAACTTGGCTAATGTTACTCTTGTCATCTAGTGGCCACTGGGATTAACAAGCTGGTGACCTACCTAATTGAAGTAAATGGTAAGGCCAATGACAACATTAGACCATTGTATTATTAAAATTTTCACCACACACATCGTCAAATTAAGAAAAAACTGATGTCTCTCGGTTCCGACACTCTTGAAAATATGCAGCAACTCGTGAACTCAAAGCTTTCAGAAAAATAGGAATTACAACATTGTGTATACCACATGAGGGGGCTTTCATATGGACCCTTCTCCTCAACGCAGTAAACATGACCCCATTTGAAGGAACCAACTGTCTTGGCGGTGACTGACTCCCTCAAATTCCCACCTTATCCAAAAATGAGTAAAGAGGTTGGCACAGGGTCTATTAGTACAATTTACTGTACGACAAGCTGTATTATTTGACTGATATTAGTAAGAAAAATTCTCTGGCACAAACTAGCTAACAGGACGCATAGCAAACAGCTAACTGCTAGCTATCATTCAAACAGCTGTGCTCTTATTTATGTTTAATTTATTATAATGAAACATATCATAATATAATTTAATTGAGTCAGTTACACATCCCATACAGTTGTCATGAATGGGGCATAATTAGATACAGAGACAACAATGTTTATTTCTGCTGTAAAGTTGAACATGTTTTTATTTGGTTTTATAAGGATTTGCAAATCTTGTAGCCTTCGGTGGCCATTTGAGGAACTGCAGTTTTTGGCACCATAAAAAAGGCACTATCTTGGTTTCTGCTTCTCCGATTCTTCATCACATTTTAATTGAGCTTGTCAATGACCAATGTGAAGTGAAATTATAAACTCATTCACTCTTTTACTCTGTGAAGCTCCAGTCTACTCTGTTAATAGTATAAAAACATGGATATGTCATTTCATGTGTAAGACATCTCTCCGGTTGCCAGGGTCATCTCATTTATGTCCTTTAGTGAGCAGTAGCATTTGCCATAATATTTAACCTTTCATGGCATTTCATGAATAGCAATAAAAAGATATTAGACCAATGCAATTATTTTATTTTACTTTACTGATTCTGAATAGTTTAAGGGATTATTGGACAAACTAGTCATTTAAAAACAGTTTAAAGAAACGTGCACTGTATATTGTGTTACTCTTTAACAGTAAACCAAGTTCTGATAATAAACATGTTAAACAATCAATTCCTTAAATTCCCTGAAGTTGAAATCCACACTTTTTTTTTATTATTTACAACATATTTTAAAAAGGAGTAATGGATTCATCATCAACATCATGGTTTGTTTGCGATGCTGCAGCCACAGAGGGGCTAAAATCAATCCACAGGATACGAGCTCAGAAGCTTCATTTTAGGATGGCTGATAAACAACAGCATTTGGTGACCTTTTGGTGTTCTTATGGGGGATTTAACCCCCTGCTCAGAGCTGCACCATGCTGGTGGCTCCAGCAGACAGGGACCATGACGTGCGCTGGAACTCAGATGGGACTTTTTCTGCAGGAATCGCAGGACATCAGTGCAAAAAAAAAGACAAAAAAACAATGATATTACACACCAAAGTCCTCAGTTTCACCGGACAGTGTGAGTTCCTGAGCCTGACGGTGTTTTTCGGCTCATCGACCAGAGTCGCAGACTGTGTGTCGGAGTCTGTCACATGTGTGTGTGTGTGTGTGTGAGGCAAAAAGGGGTGGAGGGGGGCCTGGAGTGAGCTCTTCACTCTCTGTAGGACTGTGTAAGATGCTTTCAACAGCAGGCAAACTGGTTCTGCACTTACTGTGAGAGGAAGCTCTGAGTGTTTAGAGTACTCAGTCCGCTTAATGCATTATTATTGTTACTACATTCTTGAGGAGAATGGGGGAAAATGGAACAAGGAATGCTTTTCAAGAGTCAAGCCGGTAAAAGGGGGATAGATGTGTGTGTGTGTGCATATGTGTGTGTGTTAACATGAGTTTTGCTATCTCATTCCTTTTGTATTTATGCTCATTTTTTCAATAACGTCTCACAAAAGCAGTCTGAGCCCAGATGTCACGTTTGTAATATTCTCAGGGGAAATAAACATTTATGTCAATGAAGAACGAGTGGCTCCCATTCCCTTTGTGTATTTATTTTTCAGCGAAATAGATGATGCAATTACTTGATTATAAACCGATTCAATGTCTTTATCTTATAATAAATGTTCCTGATGTCATAATATTGAAATTCTGTTAATTAAAAAAGGGGGAAATTGATGTTCTGGACTTTTTTTTTCATGGCAAATCTGAGATAAAGTTTTGTTTGCAAAAACGTGAAAAGATTCTTTATTTGTTTTTGCTGTTTTTTGGTGAAACAATCCTGCATGTTAACAGTTTCTACTGAGTAAATGTGGCTTTAAGAAGATAAGAGTCCTGAGGGCAGAGGGTGCTTTGTTTCTCTTGTTGCATTATGAGTGCATTTCCACTGCAAAGGACATCTGAGCGTAAAGTGAGCCTCTTTTCGTCAGGAGCTAAGCCTTTTAACAGTAAAAAGCATAGCTTTAACGCTGCTCCTTGCACCAGAGTTCACAGCATACATAATGGAGAGGATAGAGTTACCTGCTACTTTAGGGCCAAACATGACTGCCAATAATTGCCGTACCAATATTTGCATGTCCCTCTCTGAGCTATTGAACACCCTGCTAAGTAACCGAGCCTCACAGTCCGGGCACTATTTTAAGTTGTTTGCTGATTCCACGGTGGGCTGAAACAAGACAATTATGAACCGCATTTCACACCATTATGGTGTTTTAAGCGACCTCAGGTTTCACTGAAAGCTTGGATTCTGGCCCTGCCGAACACAATGCTCGTGTACCAACATCCACAGATGGTTCAGACACGACTGATATTAACTTTCCTGGAAATAAGATAACAATTCATAATTTAGTGTTTGATATTTTAGAGAGAGGAGCGGTAACTGAATATGGAAACAGACTGACTTTGGCCCAGTCGGTGGTGTTTTGACTTAAAAATCGTTAGAACGGGAGAAGCTGGAGTGTGGTGATGATGGGTTGCCTCATTTGCCCAAGTTTTGTCAAAAGCTGATAAATGGTTTATGAGATACAAATGAACAAAGGAACAGACAAAACCCCTTGGACCTAATCAGTGTAATTACAGAAATGCTGGAACGCCATGGTGAGATGCATAATTTTCACAGGTTTTGGCAAAATCTGATCAAGACTGGCCAAGAAAACAGATGGATGGATGAGCTCATGAAGGAACAAATAAGGGGAAAAAAAAGTTGAATTATGGTAGAGAGAAAGTTCTGGAAGAAACACAGCAAATGGCAAATATAGAATTTAGATACATTTAATTTGAGATATCACGAAAGGACCATTTTTAACCACCTTTGTTGGACGGCAGATTTTTTTGTAATTAACGTTTTGTTGTTTGTCAGTAAACAGCTACAAGTAACTTTTTTTGTTTTCTGTTTTGGCCATTTGACAACTGTTAGCATAAAAGCTTTGACTTTGTTTTAAAGCCTTAAAAAAATCTGTTTTTGTCAGTCACCTCCTCCTCCCAAGTGACAGCTTTTTAGATGAGCACAACATTTTTCAATGTTTTTGTCAATTTATAAGCGATATTTCCTGTTTTTAATGTTATTTTGTTGAGCTTTTCTCGCTAGATTAAAGTGGGCGGAGCTTGTTTGGAACAAAGTCATGACTCTGAAATCAGTCGGAGGTAAACATCATTGAAATCAAAATGTCTTTAACAGAGACTGCATAAATCCTAAAAAGGTAAAACAGACGAGTTTTCGGTGTAAACTTTCAGAATTAACGCACTACATTTTATTTCAGCTTACAACTTTGTACATAGTACTTCGCTAGGTTTACGAAAGGATCTTGGTCTGTAATAAAATAAGTACATAACTGTTAATGTAGGTTTTGTAACTTAAAATATGAGATCTTAAGCATTAAAATAACAGCAAACAACTTGGCTATGTAAAGATAAAGAAGAGTAATATCCTCCCGAAGCACTGCTCAGTGTGTGTGTGTGTGTTTGTATTGTGAGTGTGTGTGTGTTTGTGTGTGTGTGTATTGTGTGTGTGTGTTGTTGTAATCTGAGCTTCTCTGTTCGTTTTGATGGCCGCTCAGGTCTTGTGTTCATGTTAGTGCATGTTAGTACCTTCCTGTTCTGCCTGCATCTGTTTTCAACATGGTGGCCGAATGAAAAACGTTCTCATGTTACAACTAAACAATAAAGTAAAATATGTTTATAAAAACATCCGAGGTGTGAAATAGATAAGTAGAAGTAACGGATGCATTTTAAATTAGCATCACCTTGTTCGGTAGTTTCGTAACTATAACTACCGTAACTACTGTTTTGTGACAATGTCTTTTCATTGCTGTTTTTTTGGCTGTATTGCGTTAATAAAGCATGTATTTGTTTCGGTCAGAGATGCTGGTGCTCTAGTGTGACATCTAGTGGCAGTGAGAGTCATCAGTTTCGCACAGGACACAAACATTGACCTCCTGTTTGAATTTGTTTGACCCCTCCATCCACCTCCTTCATATACTTTGTCAGTCTTTATACTCGTTATCTAAATTCTTTTTTCGCTGACATCATATAATTATGGCCACATAAGTACACCACTGAACAATAAACGTACTAAAGAGTCGTAATTAGCTGCTTGCAGAGGTGACCTGTAAACTTGTTTTCTGCCGAGAGCTGATTTTTTTTTCGTGTTTAGAAAAATTAAATGAAGTTATTCTGCAGATCTTACATGAATCATAATTATGGAACAGCAGGGTTCAACATGTCAGGGGTGATATCTTTCAACTGCTTTGTTTCATATATTATTATATAGCACATTTAATGCAGCAGAAATGGTTTTAATTTGAATTGGCTGTTATTTATGATGGCAAAAATGGTGACAAAAGAAAAATTTTACACTAACATTCATGTTTAAAGTACGAGGCTTAAAACTTCATCACCCTCCCGAAACTTACGTGGTGGAGAATTAACGTTGTTTTTCAGCAGCCACACTGACAGGTCTGTCTGCAGATGTGCCTGCAGAGGTGTTTTTGTTTTTATCGGCAGCCATTGGCCAGTTGTGTTCCTCTCAAACTGCCGGTCTAATTGGCCGGATTAATCAGTCTATAACGAGCGCTGAGGTCTGTGTTACACAACTAAAGATTTTTAAAGATTTTTAAAGTTTCAGATAAAACCGCTGCCTCTTCCCAGATCATAAACCCTTTACTTTGCCCAATAAAAAAAAAAAACTATAAAATGTGTTGAAGTTATTATCGTCAGCATCTGGAAGATCTTACGTAGTTTGTTTCTGATACGGTTAACAAAAAAAAAAAAAAAAGGCGAGAACTAGTCCTGGCATAAAGTTTCTCACTTTGCAAGGCTCATCATGCATAACACAACATCTGCTCCCCAACACACCGAATGCAATGATGATCAAAAACTTTCAGCAGAATGAAGACGTAAACTAATTAGGAATAAATACAAGGTGACTAATCATAAGTAATCCAGTTGTGGTGCATCAGCAGACTCCCCGGTGAGAGCACGAAGGAGTCGGAGTCGAAGCAGAGTGATTTCCCTCAGGCAGACGTGCCATTTAAGTGCGCTCCATTGTTGTGGGTGAGATCCATTAGCCCTCACTCTGGTCTGTCACATCAAAGCAAATTCTCACATATGGATTAAGTGGAAATAGAGTTTTTTTTATAAAAAAAATAATTTCAGTGAGTCTGGGAGTGTGCTTTTTGACTTGTTCAATACGTTGATGACGTATGAAATCTGTGTGTGTGTGTGTGAGTGTGTGTGCTTCCCGCTTTACACGTTTGTATATTTGCTTGTGTGCATGCATGTGTGTGTGTTTATGTGTGTGTGTGTGAGTAAACAGCTTAATGGAACCAAGCGGATTTCATAATGGAAAAGGCCAATGTTGGTGTAGCACGAAATAGTGTTGTTATGCTGCGGATTACTGAGGTCACGTAAAAGCAAATTCAAACCCAAAATCAACTTAAAGGATAATTCTTTTTTTTTTTAAAAATCTGATACTCAAAGGCTTCTTTGGCCTGAGAGTCGTTTTAATAAGCAGGTGGAAGTGAAAATGCAGGATCTGGTTCTCTGGTTATCACCTCACAAACATCCAACCGTGGGCGGCGCCTGTTAACGTGTTTCGTAATTCACAGTCAAATCATCCTAAAAGACCTTAAATCAAATGCAGCAGTTAAGCTAAATGAGGATGATGTCTTCATTTTGAATCGTTTTGCAGTCATCTGAGTATTAACGCCGACCACATTTTGACCGTGTTTACATAGCTATTCCCCACAAATTCCAGTTTTAAGTGGTTGAGACAACCTCCAGCCAAAGCTCCATTTAAATGTCACGTGAAAAAGCCGAATTTATCCCTTGAGATTGTTTGAGTTTTTGTAAATCTGACCATATTGCTTTTGTGGATTTGCAATGAGATTCATCTCCATGAGTGAGTTCGCTCTGACAACACTGATGTTTTCCAGCCACATGAAGGCCGAGGATGAGAAACAATTGCACTTATTTACCTTTTAAAAACTTCAATTTTTTTATCCAAACTCCTATTTTTAAAGTTTAATATGTTTTCAAAAAACAGTCTTCTGAGCTGCACAACTTTTCCTTTATGCAAACTTTAACTCTTCATCTGTAAAATCTGTTTTCTTTGAATCAAATATAAATTTTTGCAGTTTTAATAACTCACCTTCAGTTATTATAACCCTTTATTATCTAAATGACATCGAAAGGAGACTTTTGTCTAAACAAGACCTTTAAAGGTAAATCCATGCAAGTCGGGAAGCTCTTAGGCAACTTAGACTTCTCAAAAATGCATAAAAAATCATATATCCGACATCTTTTCTTTGTATTTCCTAACTTCCTAATCTGACTGGAATTAACTTCACACTGTGAAGAGTCATAATGTCCCACTTGGGGAAAAACTAAACTACAGTATGTTAACTCAGATGGAACCTACTTAAACTATAAAGAAGAAATTTGCTAATAATTTGGCAAATCGGTGTAGATTTTCATGAGCTGTAGGAGGATCCAAAACAAAAGTTACTCCAACTTAAACAGCCCATGAAAATACTTCCAGAACTCATGTTTCAACATTTAGGATTACCATGATAATCGGTGTTGTTGCACTTTCAGAAAAACATTAACATTGAGAACAGATCGGTTTCTTCGAGCTTTGCAAAGATCTTCGTAGCATTTAAATTCCATTTTAAAACACAAAAAGTCTGTTTACTCTTTTGGCCCATTTCCTCTTCTGTTTGAGCTGATTTTTTTGCATGAAAGTCTTATCTTGTACAGCGGCATTGTTTCAGCGGCGGGCTCATGAGGGGCCCACACTCCACAGATAAGCGCATCAGCCATTACTGGGTTCCTCCTTCAGACCTATTAGGTCTTGCAAGGACTTCAAACACCAATTTGTTCTGCAAATAGCCCATTCAATTTGTGCCTGCCAAAGAGAGACACCTCTCTCCCTCTCTGCAGTAATTGAATCTTCAAAGGGACATTTTCCTCTATTTCTGTCAGGTATTAGAGTGATGAATAGCAAACGGTCATTTGAACAGAAAGAAAGGATACATGTTTATCCATTTTCAGTTAGACGCTCATCATGCGCCCTGATGATTGCTGGGCTGGAAATTGAATGGCAGCGCTGCAGGATTTTCAATAGAGGCTTTTCAGTGTTGAGACAGAGGAGTCACGCTGTAAATAACCGTCTTCTGAATGAAAGATGGATTCATGGTCACTCGGCAAATTGGATCTTGTAGGAATTATGTAATTCAGACATTAAGATGCCCTTAAAAAATGTTGGCATGGTACGTTTTTCTGTACAAAACCACAGACTCGTTGCTTTTTGTGAGAGCCGGTAAGCAGCAGACCAGCATTCGAGACCACCGTCGCTTCCTGTTTCAACCAACAAAACTGGGAACTTTTAACTGGACATTGCAACATTTTTCAGCCGTGTTTGCGGCGACAAAACCGGTTATTTTAAGCCGAATCTTGATCTTCTCCTAACCTCTAACTAAGTGGTTTTGGGCCTAACACCAACAAGTCCTCGACCACAGAGCAGTCACAACATAAAACTGAGTGCATAAAGGACTTTTCAACATATCTGTGGTTTGCAGAAACTCGTGCAACGCCAACTTTTTTTTTTCTGGCGATTTTTGTAGAAACCAAACTTTTTGTCACTTTGAGTGCAGATTCTGAAGCTTCAACAATGAATTTAAGGAGGCTTTTTTTTTTTTTTTAAATCTTCAATATTTTTATTAATTAAATACACCATACTGGAGCAAGTGTCTCGGAAAATATCACAAATAAATTTCTCTTTCATTCAGCATTTATATGTTGGTGATGATCTCTACATTACTGACTATGAGCAAGTTTCTTCAGTTTTTCTGTGGGTTCAGGTTTTCGAGGGTTGGGGGTCAGGGTGGGGGGAGGACTGGAGCCGAGTGCTGGGGGAGGTCGGATGTACTGTAGCCACGCCTGGACAACGACATTTACATGCATACTGTACATACATGGTAGTTTTACAAATACACCAAGAGAGTGTTCATGATTCGTTTTTCCACAAAAAGCCACACTTTTTTTTTTTTAAACCCCCTGTTTTTTTAAAGAGATATATTTATATATATACCACCAAAGAAAAAAAAAAAAAAGGAAAACACATTCCCCTTTGACAACACTTAAAATATATAAAGTGAAAACACCATGTTGTTGGGAAATGAGGATAGAAAAAAAAGGAAGAGAGGAAAAAATGAAAAGGTCCCGGTTTTCCCCCACAAATGTCTTTAAACAAATATGCAGAGTTGAAAAGTCTGCATTTCTTTAACCTCATTAGTCTTTTTATTTTCATCTCTTTCCCCTCACTTCAGTCACAACATCCTCTTGTGTGTCATTTGATTTTCTCTTCCTGAAGAGTCTCCTTGGATTCTGATCGGTCTCCTTTCTTTTTTTGTTTGTTGTTGTTGTTTCAAATTTTTATTTTTTCTTAAATCCCAAGGTCCTGGAGTCCTCAGCGTCCCGATTCAGGTGCGTCAAGTGCAAGTTATCCACCCATGATTGGGGAAAAGCCAAGGTTGAAGGCTGAGCGTCAGGGGTGGGTGGGTGGGGTGGGGGCAGGTGGGTGGGGTTTGCAGAAATAAAAGTCAGGTTGCAGGTGAGATGGGTGGAGGATTCCTTTGGGGGCGGAGAGGGGGCACAGCTAAAAGGCCGGGGTGCTGCTGATCCACGCTGTCTCGGGTGACGATGAGTAAGGGCTAAAATGAAGGCACACATCCTGCTTCCTGCGTGGCTCCTGCCTAACACACCTGAATGATGAAAGATAAGAGAGAAAAAAACAAAACAAAACACATTTTTATATAAATAAATTTAAAAAAAAAAAAAAAGAATTTGGGTCGTCATTATCAGTAAATGTTACGCCCTGACGGATCAACTTTTCCAGCAGCTTCTAGTGTTTAATTTATTGATCAGCCAGGCTTTGAAAACCATCTGGTGTCCCATTTACTTTGCATTAACTTTAAAGTGCATCCATGAAGCGATTCTCTTTGGTATAATTATAACCACGCTCCAACATAACTGCAGGAGGTGTTCAGTCCTGTGAAACAGAAAAATGATTTTTCTTTTTTTTTTCCTTTTGCTTTTTTTTTTCCCTTCCTGATTCTAAGGGTAATTTACTTTTCCCTTCATCCCTCAAATCACTAGGAGGGCTTCAGTCTATTAGTAATTGCAAACTCCTACTTGGGGGCTAATTAAAGTGACTGACGCTGGGAGGGTCTCACTCCCCTGGGTCAAAGCAGCTCCGTGTGAGAGAGGTAATTTGTCTGTTCTGAACAAAGAGATTAGGAAGAAGCTGGGAAGAAAAGCTTAATAACTGAGCATCAAATGTCCTGCGCCATGAACGCGGACAACGCCAATTATGTCACAGCAAAATCGCACATAATCAAAACAATGGTGAGCAGATAACCCCGGTGACTGCTTCATCGTCCGTTCTGCTCAACCGGCCTGCGTTTCTACATTCAATCTGCGCCGCGACGCCGAGGCTTACATGAGGTGCATTGATTTTAAAGAGCTGCTATCCTCCTGCACGTCCGTGCTATTCCACGCCGTCCGAATCCTGTTTGAGCGAAAAGCAACGAGGCTGTTTGTGTGTTAAAGTGCCTCAGCAGCAGGATAACTCTTCTTCTTTCACTCACGGAGATAACAAAAGCATCCTGAGACTGCTCCCACTGAGGGATGCGTCTCTGTTTATTTAATAATTCTCTCTCTGCTATAATTAAAGCACTAGGGCCAATATTCAGATTGCGTTTTAGCATCAATAATTCAGCAGTTTTCACTACAATTGATGTTAGCGCATAAATAAACAATGAGGCCTCATATTTACTACAGCAGCCATGCTGCAGGAGACACTGAGGGTGGGAGTAAGGACTTAAACAGACATTTAAAATTAAGCTAGATAATGCAACGGCTTTCAATTTAAATCTGAGGAGCTCTAAGAGCTCTAAGAGCTGATTTGTAGAAGTGACAAGCCCTTAAAAGGCCTGTGACGTGGAGGGAGCTGGGGTGGGGGTGGGGGGGTGGACTGGGGAGGCGGAGGAGAGGGGGGAGGCTTAATGGAGTTCTACCTCTCCTCGACTCACAAAACCACTCAAGGTGAAATGCATGCTCCCAACAATATAATTCCTCTTTCAGTCAGAGTCTGACACACTCCAAACACCTCCCCATATCTCTGTGTGTGCTGCGCTGTGCTGTGCTGTGTGTGCAGACAAGGTATCAATAAAGCTCCTTGTTGTGAGGCAAAAATGATTAGATCTCCTGCGGGCAGAATGAAGCTATCCTGAAGAATGAAGTTATCCCTCGTATATGATTAGGCCTTCTGTTTTGCTTTCACTGGAGGCATCGAGATCAAATCAGGAGAAGCCGATGATGACAGCTTTTTATGATATACTGGCTGCTGCAGCTTGCCGTCTGTGTTCAACCTCCAGGCTCTGGATACATATTTTTTGGCCTTGGAGTAATAACCGAGCCCAGGTGATCCCGGTCTTGTTGATACAGTAGTCAAATGCAGTTTTAAACACTCTGTATTAATGGAAGCGAGTGTCATTTGTCAGCAGGACTGGGAGTCTGGCTCGGGACGGCGAATAAATTCAAGATGAGTCGAATGTATATCAGCTCATAACAAACCAAGAGTGAGGACGGCGACACACTCACACACACACACACACTCACACACACAAAAAAAAAATCTTTTTCGCATGTTTTTTGTGCTGACGGTTAATACAGATTTTCGGAGTTGCGTGTCCTCCAACAAGAATGATGGGAAAATCCATCGGCTGTCTAAAAATAAAATTCATCTGCGCTGTGTAAGATTTAATATCCAGCGCATGCCTCGCAGTCAAGCTGCATCCACGACATCAATATAAACAGAGTGAAAAATGTTGGCGTGAAAATTACAGATGTTTTTCTTTTCCTGCTAATGACTCCGACTGACTGATGACAAGCTTTTACTGACTTGTACTTTACTTTGAAGTTATCAGCCTGCTGCCCCCCTCCCACTCCCTCGCCACCTCTTTTTTTTTTTTTTTAATACTTTGAAATGAGACCACAAAGAGCCCCGGAGCACTCTTCACCATCATAGAGAGCGCCCCCCCTCCCCCCTTCCTCGTCCCCTAAACCCCGATGTGTTTCAGGGAGGGCGGGGGGTCTCACCTTCTGATCGGGCAGTAGTGGGTTCGTCTGCAGTGAACTCAAATGGCCGTTGATGAGCGCTGTGGGTCTGTCGTGTTCGCAGAACAGGCTGCCGTTGATGTAGTGGAACCGATCTCCCGGGACGAGCCGGTTCCGGCAGGTGGAACATGTGAAACACTGAGGGAGGGGGGATGTGTGTGGGGGGGGCGACACACAAAGAGATCCTGATCACAAACAGGCCCAAAGACCAGGAGTCCTGTTATTGTAACACCAGTTTGGAGCAAAGACTTGATTTTGAACTTGAGCTGCACAAAAAGTCTGTTAACTTATTAGTTGATTAAAAGAAAAGTAAGTTGCAACTATTTATGATGATAAAGAAGTTTGTTTTTTGAGCAAATATTTTTAACATTTGCTGGTTTCAGCTTCTAAAATGTGAGGATTTGCTGCTTTTCTTTGTCATTTCTGATCATAAATGAAAAAATTCTTAGATTTGGGGCTTTTTGTTCGACAAAAGAGGCCATCTGAAGACGTCATTTTGGGCTTTTTTAAAACTTTTTTGAATAATTTACAAACTAAACAATCAAATATGACAAAAATAACCATTATTTCTTACAATAGTGAAGCTTGAGCTCATCACTTTGCTCAAAAAATGACTTTATTGATGGCAATGTCTAGGGATGGATGACTAATCGTTTAAAGGGTTTAACTTATTAATTTTTAATTACTGTACTCGTTTTAATCACTGGATAATGTACAGTGTTCATAATTCATGATGTAAAGTATCGCTTTAATGAGAATTTAAATGCAATTTAGTTATTGAAGAATCGTATTAATGGTTCAAACGGCTTTATAATAGATGCTACATTTTTAGACAGTGTTTAACTTTTAACTTAAGTTTAAATTGATTAATCTATTACAAGTTTCTGATTGTAATCTTGCTTTTAGACTAGTTGACTCTTCTGGGTTCAAACATCAGTGAAATGAGTCATTAGGAAGTCATCTTTAAATTCCAAGGTGACAGAGCTTTTCAACATTAATCGACCACATTAGACATTTAAATCCAAATAAGCTATAAAATCATATTGTGAACAGTTCAATTTAATTCACTTTATCCAGTTCAAAGCTTTACTGGGGAAACTGGACTTTACCTTGAGATGGTACACGTTGCCCTGTGCCCTCATCACCAGTTCACTGGCTGGAATGGACTGACCACAAGCGCTGCAAGCTCCGCTGTTTCCAAATAATCTGCAAGGAAGAACGAAACAGGAAGAAGAAGAAGAAGAAGAAGAAGAAGAAGAAGAGGAGCAAATGTTACTGAGGAACGACTGTGTGCATCTGCATAGATTTAACCAACCACACTTCAGTCTGCAGAGTGTCTGACTGAATGAAAACTATATGCCAGACTACGTTTATAACTTGAAGAGAAAACATATAGAAGGGAAAAAAAAACAGAAAATCATCAGAGTATCGATGGAAATATGAATCCTTCAGCGCTCTGCTCTCCACAAGCATCTTGCACTGAAACTGCACATTACTTTTGGTGCACATTTTTTGCAACCTAATAATAACCTGGAACATAAGCAATCAGGACCTAAGAGGATTTGATTGTACATCCAGGCGGAGACATAGTGCTTTTGCCATTAGGACTCCTGTGAATGCTCTGTCAGTGCCGCGTTTCCATTAGAAACCCGTAGCTACTCGGGTTGATATATAATGTGCATGGGTTAACCTTTTCAATCATGGTGTCAACACTTTAGATTTGCTTCTGCTCATCTCTTTCGTCCCTAACCTTCTCTCTCTCTCTCTCTCTCTCTCTCTCTCCCCCTCTGCCTCTTGATAATGAAATGCTTGCTCCAGCTTCCCTTCTATCTTCCTTCTGAGTCCACAATTTAGATTACTTCATCTCGGTGAGCAGCAAACTGAATGAAATTTCGATTTGAGCAGAAAGTAATTTACTGGGATCTGGACCCATTTGTCATCATATCTCACCGGGTGTTTGCTCTATCACTGCACTTTTCCTAAGCAATCAAATAAGACCACGGCATCTGACATGCTCCGGAGAGAAGGGAAGAGAGGGATGGAAAAAAGAAAGGGATAGGGGGAGTGGTTAACATTGGTGTGTGTGCATCAGATAAAGTTGTTTGGCTTCCCAAAAAAAAAAAAAAGGATAAAAAAAATCTGCAAGAGAAACGTGTTGTAAGTGTTAAATTTCTCTTCTGCTCAGACATTCTTGAGAACAATTTCATGAAAAGTATTTAACAAATTCACGCTGAGACGTAGCGAGGGAATAAATGCTTCTACCATCCCGACCATAACCCAAGCAGTTGTTAGATATATTGACGAACAAACAAGCCAGAGCTCTTTGCAAAGGGACACAGAAATGGCTTTCAATAAGACAGCCTCGGCAGAAGCAAATTTTGTCTTGGCATCATTTGGAAAGGCTCCATCAAAACTCAATTTCAGAAACTAATTAACTGGAGACTGTCGTCACAACACTGCCAATTCTCTGCCTTCACTGGGACAAACACGATAGTGGAAATGAACATATAGGCCTCGCTTTAAGACTCTTCTGCTCCTGCAATGTGTGGGAAAATAAAACTACACTTTTTTCCCCGCAAAGACGTTTTTGCAAATCAAAGCCGCATCTTCCTTAAAACTCATTCAAACTTTGCCTCAAAATGACAAAATATGCTCCTCGTGTTGGTGCTGGATTGCTCTCGCATGGAGTTTCCTCCTGTTGCGAGTGTGTTGAAACAAAGACTACGGGACGATTTCACCACAGCCTGTTATATTTCACCACAGTGTGGGACTCATACCAGGTTAATTATTTTACCAGGGGATAGCCCTTGATAGTGTTTGATTTAAGGAGCCAGAGCCTTTAGGTGCTCAATTAAGTTGCTATATCGGTTTGAACTTGGGCTCTAATGGCTTCCTCTGCCAGTGACCTACAGCGCCGAGGTGAAGTTGACACCCCAGGTCAGTTTAATTAAGGCCAAGGGACTCTTTAATTGCAATGACACATCTGGTTTCAGCTTTTCGCCTTCCTCCTGAAGAAATCCGCGGTTCGTTTCTCAGTTTCTGGAGATGCGGTTTTATCTTGATTTATCTGTTTTTCTTCCCCACGGTTGGATCCGACTTTTGCTGCGACCAACGTTGTCTGATCAAATTAAATAACAAAGGCGGAAAGAGAGGAAAAAAAAAAGAAAAGAAAACACATTTGGAGCTGTCTGTTGTCTATATGGGTGACGACTATTGGATTTCATTTCAGCACTGACTGCCAGGTGAAATATAGCATGGCTTGCTTGCTGGGCTGTCTGGTAAATGCAGACCTCATTCACCAAGGCCTTTGAGTAGGGTAAAATTACCCCACAACAATGATTTCTGCAACACAGTCCATTAAAAATGCCTCTCTACATCAGCAGCCAAAGCACCTTAAAAGCACTAGGCCATATTGATACTGAAGCGGGGCTTTGCATAATGGCAAGAGCTTGCATTAGAGGGAAAAAAGGGTGGAGGGGCCGTTTGGGCTGGGGTGGGGTTGGGGAGATTGCGAGGATGAGGGAGGGCACGCGTGGATCCACGTTATGTGTGTGTGTATGTGTGTGTTTTTGGGAAGATGAGGGGGATGGGGAGGTGTGTATGTCTGTGTGAGTGAGTGTGTGTGTCAGGGTGGAGGGTGGAGGGTGGAGGGTGGGTGGTGGTGGTGGTGGTGGGGGATCAGCCAAATTACACTTGGTTAATTCAGAGTAACAGATCTGGCCCCCAGTGAATTGAAGGCCTTGAATTAATTCTGTTATGACAAATCAAGATAAACGTTTCCCCTAAATTGCATGCGATTTAATTAATTTCTGAGATCCCGTTTTTTTTTTTTTTTTCTTCCTGGCCCCTAATAGTTCACATTCTCTTGTGCTGTCATAGTGCTTGAGTGGGCAGACTTCAAAGTGATATTAAATAACCAACTATTAGATTTACCTCACACGTTCTATTGGAAAAGTGCCATTTAATTACCTAGGCTTATTCAATTAAGGGGACAGCATTCTCCCTGAATCCAGCAGCCACAAGTAAATTAATTCTCCCTCTACTAGCAGCCCGCAGAAATAATATCACCTCCAGCTTAAAACAACATGATCCCTGCAGCAAATGCAACTTTGGCTCCAAGTTTGACATTAAAGCTTTTGGTTCGCAGCACTGCAAGAGAAACAGGGATGGGTGCTTTGTGGTCCTGTGATGTTTGCAAATATTCCCACTTGACTGATGGGAGATTGGTCTGATCCCAGGCCAGACAGACAGACGTGCATCCCATTATAGCTGTGATGTGATGCGTTTCGACTCCTGATCAATCAGATGGGCCGGCTGTATTAATACCAGTTTGAAGCAACAGCTTAAAAAAAAAATGTATGTGTTTAGCGGGGCTATTACAAAAATGAGTCTGCCCCTTTAAGATGGGGGGGGGATAGAGAGAGAGAGAGAGAGAGAAAAAAAACAGCGGCAAATGGCCTTCACAATAATCCCTCTTCTCTATCTGTCTTTCTCTCTTGCTCTCTCTCAAAAGCCAATTTGGTTAATTAAATGTTTTGTTTGCAGTGTGGCTCTCATTCATTTCGGACACGTCATTGGGAGCGGATACAAGCCAGGGACCAGATCTCATTAGATAAAACCCATCAGGACTAAAGGAAATGGAGGGGGACTATAATTAAAGCATTTAATTGTGTAGACTCACTGTCAGATGTTTTTTTTTTTTTTTTTTTTTCCTCCCCGCTCCTATCTTTATCTCCACAGAGATCTCATGGTTCCATAATATGCGTTTTAGCTCTTCTACCAAGCATGCTCTCATTACAAGTGGAAAGGTGTATCCACATTTTCTCCCCTTCCAATTTTAATTACATTATAGTCCCATTATGAATGAAGTACCCCATTGACTTCCTCATCCTTTTCATGAGGTGGGTGTGAGAGCGCACAGGCACACTTTAGATTTTGAATTATCCGTGCAGATTTAATGGCAGTGCTTGCATGTCTGTGTTGACTGTGGTGCAGTTTCATCTTTTAGACTTAAAAAAAACAAAAAAAAATTAACTGCATCCAAACTTAAAACACGTTTGTTTACATGCATTTTAACTTGCAAACACAGAAAACTGGAAAACAAATTGCATAGATGCAAAAAGTGATCAGAAGTCAGTCAAAACAGGTGATTATTGGAGTTAAAATCAATACGTTTCTCGCGCCCAAGGGTGATTACAGAAAGTATTTGAACTCTGGGTAAACTGTGCCTCGTGCCGTCACATCAGACTGCTCTGCATTACCAGAATGAGAGTGTCATCAATAAGCTCTGGTTGGGTGTCTGGCACACCTACTAGAATATTTAAAAAGGCTCTCCCTTGCTAATTAAATGGTGCTTTTCTGTTACATCAACACCAAAAAAAAAAAAAAAACCAACGCAAACACTGAGCATGTGTCTCGCAGAGCAGACGTAAATCTTACAAGACAAATTTCCGTCCTTGAGTTTGACCATGAGCAGCGAACAGGACGGACAGACAGACATGCAGATGGCCTGCAGAGCAACTCGTTTTGCTTTTGCGCTCTGTCAACATGCCAGCGTGTCTGACCTGCTTCAGGGGGGGAAACCAGGAGACTTTAATGGACGCCCATGATGATGTTTAGTAAAATTTGAGACACATGTTCTGCAGGAAAACACCCAAACGTCGCAGATCGTTGCATGACCAGCGAAGATCTCTGTTAATCTCGCTTTAAAGCCTTGTTTTCGTCCGTTTCTGACACGATTTAAAATCCTCTCTCTTAATACGTTCCAGGACTTTTTCAAGTAAAGTTATCTGATTTCTCAGAAACACGATATTTTACATTTCTTCAACAAATTTCTGTCAGATTTGAATTTAATAATCTAACTTATATTTAACCACAAGAACAGCAATTACTTCACACATCGTCTTTGGTAATAACAGTCTTGATAATCTCCTGATAATTAGAGTTAATTAAACAGAACGTTCATGCGTCACAGAGGCTTTTTTCTCACCTGATATAGTCGTTTCTACAGAGGATCATGCCGCTTTTTGTGTAGCACGACGTGCCGATTTCGCCCAGCTGGGCCTGGCAGCAGGAGCACTTGAGGCATCGGCTGTGCCAGTAGCTGTCCATGGTGTAAAGGAGGAAACGGTCTGCGATTTTGCCCCCGCAGCCCGCACACCGCTTCCAGGACAGGGAACCGGTGCCCACCGGCGGTGGCTGGCTGCTGCCTCCGGGATTCACCATTGTTCCTAAAGAAAACACACACACACAAACACAGATGACATGATGTTTAAACGCTACGCTGGTTGTACAAGTCACACCCATATGGTCTCTGTTTATACTTTCACAAAGCGAGAACTGTTGTGCACACAGTCGGGTCAGAACCTGGACAAGGTCAGAGGATCTGTGCCGGATCCTTCTGCAACAGGGCGATAAAGTCACGCATCCCACAAACCACCAGGGAATTTATCACTTATCCAATCAAAACTCCAGCCCTTTGAACATCTAGTTGCACCAGTGTGGTCTTTGACTTTGAAAATCGTACCAAAACACAATAGCTGGTCTCATAAACAGAACAGTTCTGAGTCCTGCGAGTCATTTAGCGAACTAATCTGCCCTTGATCTCCGTCTCATCCCCATGCTGTTGCTTCATTGGACCTCTCATGATGAATGTCTGTTAACTGATAACACGGCGAGCCAAAGAACAATTATGCAGCGTGGGCTTTTTGTCGAGCTGTCCGAAAAGGAAGGAGGGGGGGGGGGGAATCTAAATAGCACAATACTTTTTTTACCGCACAATTCCTCACTCTACGGCAGCGTGAATAGCTGGAAAGTGGCGATTATTGCCAAACACAAAGGAACTACTGTGTGAAAAGGCTGGAGCAGAATTGGCTTTGAACTGACATGTGAAACAGTCTGGCTCGCCGGTTTTTCTGTGTTTACCAACACTTGATGCTCGCTCGGCCTTTGACCCCCCCCGAGCCATAAAAAATATAATATGATCCATCCAAAAACTACAATATTTAAGAGCATTTTAACAAGACACGCAGCCGTGATACATCACAAACCTGCTGTAAATGATGCTAAGTGTTCAAATCGAATGCAACACAGGCATTTTTCACCCCCACAAATTAACGTGGGGGTGCTTTCAAATGTAATCCTCTCCAATTTGGTCAGGCAGACTACATGGATAAAGCCAAATCTTTGTTGAAAGGCAGGTAGGGCTAATTAGAGTTGGGGAGGAGGTGGAGGGGTGTGTGTGTGTGTGTTGGGGGGGGGTTCACAGAGAAAAGCATTCAGTAAGCCCATTAGCGATGGCTCTTAGGGACAAACCACAGCGTACCTTAGTGCTGATTAAATCTAAAAAGAGATGAATCAAAAAGGCCGAGCTGAAAGTGACTCCCTGGATAAACAAGACGGACCATCGTCAAGTTTCATTCAGAGAGGAGTTTTCTTTTTCTGTTTTTTTTTTTTTCTTTTCCGCTGAGGGATGAAGGGGACAGGAGGGGAAGAGGAAGAGGAGGAGGAGGAGGAGAGGAGGAGAGGAGGAGAGGAGGGGGGGGGTGGCTTTTAACTTAAATGGGCTAACTCAAGTAATTACACGGGCAGGCAATTTGGGCGCAGAGACTAAGTCATGGAAATAGAAAAGAGAGAGAGAGAGAGAGAGAGGGAGGAAAAAACATATCAGGCAGCCATGTGCTAAAAGGTCCTGTCCGCTGGCTGCTGCTGCTGCTTCTTTTTCTTTTTTTTTAATGGAAAATGAAAGAAATGTGGCATCACATTGGTGTTACTGCGGGGTAAAAATGCGTGAGAGGTGGTGGTGGTGGAGGTGGAAGGTGGAGGATAATGTCGCAAGAATAACACAAGCTATCAAATATCACCGCTAGCATTCTTGGAAGAAACACACAAGCTGCCAGAAATAAAAAAAAGAAGAAGAAAACGAGGCTCGAGCCTCATTTAGAGAGGAAAATTTTAAAATAAATAAATTACATATTTAATGAGTCACAACGCAACACAGATGAAATACCAACAAACACCCACCTCGTTTGTCTCGTTTGAGTGTAATGGCTGTAAAGTTAATGACTTGAAGCGTACGTAGGTGAACAGGTAAGACTATACAACAGTCCCCCCCCTCCCCGCCAAAAAAAAAGTACAGGTACCAAAAAAAAAAAAATTTACAAAAAAAAAAAAAGGCGGCACCCC
>JAPZDV010000021.1:25306893-25316975 GCA_029814665.1 Acanthurus lineatus | reverse complement strand
AAAATGAAAGGATTTATGTGACAGAGGGGGGAAAGAAGAAGATGAGAGCTAGCTTGCCAACCGGACGGATAACCACAACCCTCGGTAAAACAGCTCGCCTACAGAAACTGCTGCTCATCAGGAGGAAATACCCTGACCTGGCTGAGCAGGTGAGTTCAGAACATACACAAAGATTACAGACAGGTAAAAAATATAAGGAAACGCTGTAAGCCAATGAGCTAGCACAAATCGCAAGCCAAGGCTAGCTAGCAAAACGGTGACTGTTAACACGGCGATATTCCTCTGATCTAACCAAAGTGTTTTGTTGTCTTAAATTAACTACAGATAAGAGTTAACTCCTGGATTTATGGTAAAATCGTACACGCATTATCCAACCCGTCCTCATTGCGGTGACTCCACGCAGTTAAACGTGTTCTGTATAGTTTGGTCATAAAACATATTGTAGACACAAAACTGTTACGTTTAAAAGAATTAGAAAACATGTCCATGTACACGAACCTTATTAAATACAAAATTTCCACCTTTTTTAACAAAACGTTGTTTATTATGAAATATGTACAGAGCTAAAAGTCATCAGCTGTGTGAGCAGGAAGTGAAAATAAGTGTCAAATTGCCATAATTGATATTTTAATGATTTATGCACACATATGTGTATGTTTTAGAGTTGATAGGAACTGTATGTTGCATAGCAAGATTAGCAATCAGACTACGCTACAACAAAGGCTATTTAATCATTTAATCTGATGTTATAGGTATAACTTATTTGTAATTTTAAGATTCATTGTGTTTGGTTTGAGGGGGATATATTAGAAATAATACAGAAATAGAATTGAATTTTCATTAGTAGTTTGTGTCGGTGCACTGTGGTGTGAATCACGGATCAAGCCTTACACATGTTGTATAATAAGGCATAACAGATATTTATTCCATGCAGCACCTTTTTGACTTTGTGCCTTTTCTGCTGAAACTTTACTTTTCTCCCAGTTATAATGATACATTTCTGGGTAATCTAAGAGACTGACCTCTTCAGACACTCACCCAATCCTTCGAGCAGATTTTCTTGGCTCTGAAATAATTAGGGAAGACGATGTAAGGATGACAAAAGACAACAGGAAAATGAAAGAGGCCCTCTCTCTGGCCCTTAGGGTCTTTGCAGCAATTCTAATTAAGCCCATCCAGAAACAGAGGAACTGGATTGAGGCAGTTTCTCATCAGGGTCCCTCCATGAGCCTCTTTTGTCATGAACACACAGCCAATTACAAAGCTCAACAATAGAGTGGTGAAGTCTTATACCCTCCGCAAAGACGAGAGACTATGGAGATCTCAAAATATCCATAAGCATGGAGTGACTTTGCAAAAAACACACCCACCTTCTTAAGAAGTGAAACCAAATATAGGTTCTTTTTTTTTTGAGCCCAAATTAGTGGACAGTAGACATTAAAGCAAGTTTGCAGGGTCAGTACCCCGTGGTGTAATCGGCGAGTCATAATAGAGTGGTTTTCAAAATACGCATCCCACTAATTAAAAGGAAATATATTACAGTTTAAAATAAATCAGAACAACTCCCACTCATATGAAGACAAGCCAAAGATAACCTCACTAGCTTATCATCTTTTGCATATTAGTCTTGGCGAATAATATGAGTGGCTGTGTAATGTTCGAGCTTGCCAGACCTTAGATTATGGAGCTGTCTCTCATTTTATTCATTGTGCACAGAGGGTAATTACCCAGAGATAAGTGTTCCTCTGTCAGGGTCCAGTCACAGCGCTCAGAAAGCAATCTCCTCAGACACGGGTCCCGTCCCAGGCTATTTGGGCGACACAGACTGGGAAGTGGGTGCTGGAGGACACCGGCTGAGCTTTGTGGTTGCCTGCGTTCAGATGAGGCCTCCTGACAGTCACGGCCAGGTGGGCCAATCTTTCAATCAGACACCCTATTTACCATTGCAAAGCTCTGCTGCCCTGCCTCATTTATAGCCGCTTAGGTTGCTTGTGATGAAAAGCAGATAACAGCGTACATTCACCCTTCCACCTCTTTCCTCAAATGGAGGGAAAACATCCTCAGGGGACCTTGAACCTTGTCACATCAACAAAAAAGTAAAAAAGCTCAACTGGATTTGTGGGAAAATTAGACAATGTGTCAGAAAGCGCAATTAGTCACTGAAGGAGTTTTCTATTTTCTTTGTGATTTCTGAAGGGGATAAGGGAGGCAAGATTAATGCTTTTAAGAAAAATCAATTAGTGGAAGAAAAACATCTCTTTTGTGTTGTGAATTTGTACCCAAGGTGTTTGAGCTGGGCACACACACCCACACACTCAAAGAAATAGATGTAAAGCAAGAAAAACAATAAACCTGGGGAACAGACAGACTGTATTAATTAGAACTACAAAACTAACGTCTTAAGACAAAAACTTGGGGGGAAAAAAGAGTTTCATTCATGTATTTTAGATATTTCAGAGAACCTTTGAGGATAAAGTGCTTGACTTAAAAGCCTGATTAGTATTTTCTGCGATCAATTACACATAATTAACTGAATCATTAAATATAAGCATTTTTTTATAATCTAGTGCCTGAGCCTATTTGTCTCCTTTGTTTACAGACATTATTGATGTAAATAAACTAGTTATGGGCATTTCAAGCCAAAATACTTTCCATATTCACAAGGAACTATTTGACCATTGTGTTAAAAAAAAGTAAAGTAAAAGAACTTTACTTTGTGCAATGTAGTTAAATAGAAAAGTAAAGTTACTTTGACTTATAGTTACTCATAACAGCCTCGTCTGTGTGCAGCTGCAGAAAAAGTTGCATGCTATATTCTCAATGTTGTAATCCAGCTTCATTCTGAACTCTAACAAAAACACAGTCCTGTATGTAGTTCAAGCCTTTTGAATGACATCTTAATTTTGGTCGAGCTGAATAACCCCCTCTCTCTTTCTCTGTGTGTGTTCAGTGGACATGAGGAGACCTTATGTCTGCCACGTTAGAGTCACAAAAGAAACTGTACTTTGAGCTTAATGAATAGCACTGAGTGAAAGCTTTTCATTATGGAAAATAAACATCTTACCTCAACAAACCAAAAAGGAGCCAGCCCATAGGTCAGCCCACGCTCCCTCCCATGCTGCAGCTTTACTTAATTTCACATTGTCACATTCACCCCTCTGCATGATCATAATCACTGCGGTCAACGTCTTTTATGGAAATATACAGCAGGCCTGGTCTGAGAAATGTCTACATTTCTTCAAAGTAGCGTTTCATTTTGTCTCCTGTCCTTTCCTTGTAACCGGGGTTACACTAGTAACACCAGTCAGAGAGTGAGGAAAAAGTCCTCAAATGTGACTAAATGTGATGTGAATCACACTTTGGCACATTATCTTGTCTGTGAATATTTCTGCTTGAGTCAGTCAGAGATTTTTTTCATCGCAATGAAACAATAAAACAAATCGTGTGATCCCACATTACTTCAAAATGTCCTTAAACCAAGTCTTTTGTTTTCTCTGTCTTGATTGGAAGCCCTCTGGCTGCAGAAATTACAGATTTTGCATTGAACTTATTTAGTCTTTCTTACCCTCTCTGACCTAACTTTGGTGATGTTGCCACGTAAGCTATAAAAATCTTCAAAACGACTTTTGTGCTTCCTGTGTTATAAGTTAATGGAAGTGTCTTGGCCTCAAACAATACTGTAAAGTAAGCTAATATGATAATTCTGTTTTTTTAAATACCAGATTTGACAGATTAGTTAAAACTCAGCAGTGTGTTTATTCAAATCATCATTTTAGGACTCTGAAATTATGAAATTGGCCTTTTTTTAATTGAAACTAAATGAAACTTAGATTAAGGAAATGATGCAAACTTTTTTCTACTAAATGTCTGTGTAATTTATAACAGTTTTGTAGTTTTTCTTTGAAGTCTTCATATAGATATCATGTAGCTCATTCTGGTAACGCGGTCACATACAGGCCATATGTTAAAACTGTTAAAGGTAGAAATATATGAAGTTCAATAATCGAGTGGTAAAGCTCTTCCATAGCAGCGTCAAGAGACACTGTCTATGCTTGTGGACAACGAATGTGAACTTCAGAGCAGAGAGACATTTTCTTTAGACCAGGTATTTCATTTCCTCTGTGCCTCCTGATTTTTACCCCAGATGATCCCACTGAAACCGGGTCCATGTGACTCGTACACTCGGAGCAAACGCAGGCAGGGAAACTGTCTCCGTAGCTGCGAATGTTTTACCTTTATTTATCAGGGGAGAGGTTCTGCTAAGCATGCATGTTCTTTTTTAAGCTCTTGTAACCGCAGACATTTAGTTTTTGGCCTTTGAACAGCATTAGTGGAACAAATGGGAGTAAAGTGGTTGTTGTTGGAGGCGAAAAACATCACTCTTTCCTTTTTTCAGCACTGAGATTTTCCCAGCTGGTGTGGAGAGTCCAACAGATACAAACCTACTTCTCTCACTTTGTAGCTACTGCTGCCTCGGTGAAAGTTCACTTTACTCATGCAAAATATACTTTGTGTTTTTAAAATTAAGTGAATAAGCACGATAAAACAACACAATTGTTGTTGTTTAGGGTGCAACACCAGCTACATTGCATCTTTATAGTCCTCCAAACAGCATGTGGCATTTCTCCCCCACTGGTTTCAAACTGTCATACAAATTTCTGAATAGCATCATCGCATATCGTTCCTGCCAAAAAAATACACTCCTCCTCCTCAGACAAGAGAGTAACAGCACCGAACCATTTCCTGGTGTCACATGTTTCATCTCTGTGAGGCTGAAACAATTCTTTCTTTCAGTATAACGAAACACGAGATGTCAGATAATCTCATAAATATGTGTTGTATTTCTTTTTCTGCACTCACGCCAGTCAGGAGAAAAGAGGCAGGCCTTTGTTTGAGGGCTTCCTGGCCCACAGGAAGTGGTTGCAGTGGGACAGTGAGGGACACTCATCTCTTGGAAAGGGGGGAATGCTCGAAGACGTATCCCTTTTTGATCAAGGCTTGCTGACGGATCGCCCGGAGAAAGGCAAATGGGGATCATACCAGGGCCTGATGACAAGAGGCCAATTTTGATGTCCCTTTTCTCTCATTGCGGTGCTTCTCTTTCAAGCCAAATCTGTTTGAGCAGCCTGGGAAAATGGCCTTTTACCCACCTTCTAAGTCTCAGAGTTGACAGGACAACTGAGAGCTAAATGGAAATGAGATGAATGTTGAGACCAAATAAACTCCTTTTGTCTTAATTCCAGTCCCGTTGAATAGGCTCCTGATTGCTTATAGATATATTTTTCCTCTTATTATGCAGGATAAAAAAAAAAAAACATTCATCAGGAGTCTTTTAGCCGCGGTCATTCTTTTTGTATTTATCACGGGATTTGATTAATGTGCTATTCATTCACAAATGGACAGAGTCTGCCACAAAGAGCACGGAGAAAAGAGGGAATTCATGTCTAGAAATTCCATAAAAAAAAGTGGACAAAGTGAGACTAAATTACCAAAAGAAAAGCTGTCGGAGGAAAAACAAAGGCGCTGCTTTGTTTCATCCCAGATTGTTTAATTGAAAAATGTTGACCCATGTGAGAAACATTATATCTGAGCAACATCAAGCTCAATATTCAGTGTAACTATAACCTCAAAGGCCACGTGTTCTCGCAGTGTTTATAATGCATTAGTGGAACAAACTCCACACTGTACTCTCTTTACAAATCCCACCTGGCCATGTATTAGTTGCAGATGTGGCTCTCTAATTCATAATGAACTAATAATGGTTTTGTTAGTGCAAGATTGTTTTCCTTTCCTCCCCCCTAACACACACACACACACACATAGATGGAGCTAATCTGTCCTGGAGGTGTGGCGGTGCAGGAGGAGATATTGCACCCTGCATGAAACATAGACTTTGGAATGTGTTGTTGCAAGATAGCAGGCTTTGAATTGTCTTAATGTGACTCCCTCACCACGAATTGAATATAGATCTGTATGATTAAATAACCGCTTTTTTATTCTTTGAGGAGGGGAGGCGCCGTTTTGCATCCGCCAAGATTCTGGCGACTGATTGTGAAAGGATATAAAATCCAGGTTTGAGCTTTTTAACATATGGAGAATCAGCTGATAAGTTTGCATCCATGAGCAGTTCAAGTGTTTGAGTGATAGATAATGCAGAAAGTTTGAAGATAATAAATGTGATGTTTCTTTTTCAGGTAATTGAAAACTGCAAGTCAGCACAGTCTTGGCCTTCGTGCAGTCATTTGCAACCTCTGTCTCTTCTTACGGCGTGCTGAGGAAGTGAGATGCTGAATTCAGACGTGGCAAAGAGGGATGACTGCACCAAGGCCACTGTTTTCCATTTTTGTCAGACTGTGCTGACTTGCATCTTTCAATTATCAAAAACAGAAACACAACAAAAGTTATTAACGTCAAACTTTCTGCGTAATCATTCAAACAGTTGAACTGCGAGAGCTGTGCGACTCGTCTCCTTCTTCCTTCAAGCCTCGACCTTATCAATCAGCCCTCCACACACAAGAGCAACCGCATGAGTGTAGCACTTTGTTTTTTATTTAATCTCTTTGGTTATGTTTGCAGCAAAATGAAACCACATGACACAGAACTGCAAATTAATGACTCCGTATTTTGATCTTGCGCTGATATAAAGGAGAGCTCAAGGACTAGACGTACAAGATAAAGCAGAACAAAAGATGGAGATCTAAGGGCATCAATTAACAGCCTGATCCAGCTTTTATGTCAAACAGACTAGTGTAAAAAAAAAAGGAAAAAAATGTGTGAATTATTTTTTCAGCTGCATTGAAACAGAGCTGCGTTCGCTATATTAATAAATCTCACTTCAATATTATATTCAGTATTGGTAATTATATCTCAAAGGATGTACTTACTTATTTTTGAATGTATAATTCACATCAATATATGAACCGCTGTGTTCTGTCATTCATTAATAAGTACATATTGAGTTTTTAAAGTGTCAGTTCGCTGGCCACTTAAAATGACAGATAAAAGTAAAAAAAAGGAAAGAAAAAGCACTAAATAGACAACCTGCTAAGCCCCGCCCTCCTTGGTTACTGTTTATACATATTAAGATTTGTGTTACCACATATATGAATGATAACAATAATAGATTTACAACGTGAAGTCTTGATAATGTGGTTGCAGACTTACACAATAACAGGCGTCTGATTTCAAGCTGGTAATGGCTGAACTGTTACTTACATGTTTATCATGGCTAGCTGGCTAACAAGCTAATAATTGTGAGCTTGATTTGAACCAAAACCCTCCAAAAGAGACTCAAATATGCACGATATGAGTGTCTCCTAGCCCAAAAATAATGTAGTTAACTAATTATATGATTCTTGGCTTTAGACATGTTTCTGTGTTTGTATAACTGCTGTAGGTAGTTAGCCTGACATGCTAACATTTGTAGCTCCAGTGGTGCTTTTACAAAACTCCATACACACTGCATATGTAGAAATCCAAAAACTTGACAGAGCCGCCTTGCCAAGCTTCAATTGCTTAGCTATCTCGTGAACAGTCAGTTTATGTCAATTTCATGTCAGGCTCAACATCAACATGGAAAAAATATCCCTCCCTACTGTACCTGCTGCCAAATTTAAGATCACCCTATAACTCCTGAAAAAATCTGCTTATGATTTTAAAAAACCACACAGTGCCAAACACACAATGTATTATGTATTGAGCAGCTTATTTTTATGATTTATCTGTATGGATTTGGCTAATGGCCTCTGCTCAAATCAAGCTCAGAGGAAAATGGAGGAAAGGAGACGTTTGGAAGCTAAAGGTCCGACCATAGATCACGTTTTAGATTTATATCTGGTGTGTCCACACAGAATGGCCTCTCATGTATTAAAAAGCTACGCTAGACTCAGAAATAGAGCCTGATGCTTTAAATACTAGAAATCACAGAGGTAACGCTGTGCCAGGTGCTTTACAAACCTCTCAAATGTCCGTTATTTTGCGCTGTAGACTCATGCACTTTGCAAAGAGAGACCATATTGTACTGAGAAGTGTGTCACCCTGCTTTCGTTTTATCAGAGGTTGGAAAGCATGTTGATGACGTGCGAAGAACAAAAGCCGTAACACGTGCGGTGTGAAGTATTAAATTAAAACGTCTTCCTGCTACTTCCTTAGTAGATTTCACCTCTCTACTTTGATGTCTGACCTGTGAGGAAGAAGCGAATGTTGCTGCACACTCTGTGTTATTGCAGTGTGTGTGTCTGTGTGTGTGTTATGGAGTCTCATTAAATTTTTTACCCCAGCGAAAGATTTCGCAATAAGAAAAACAAGGATGATAAAGAAAAATGAAAGACGGGAGAGAAAGCAGGAGGAAATCCAGAGGAAAAGAGGACTGGGGATATTGTAATTAGTTGCACCTGTTTCCTTTAACCCAGCTCCAGTTTCCCTCTACAAACGCATGCAGATTACCCATCAAAGCCCCTCGTAGCTGCCTCTGCTCAATGGACCCTTTGTTGCCAGTTGTCAGGGAGGCGGCCCACAAAAGTATGTAACACAAGCAGGCCGCATTGCTCTGGAACTTACAGTACATTCAAGCCTCCACCGGCCACAACAAGGATAATAGCGAGTGTTTGTAGACACGGAGTCTGCGTCACTCCACTCGCGTCTGCATGCGAGACGCTGGTGGCGCTTTTCTGAGGGTCCGACCACAACAGTTGCGTCATCTGTCAACACTCTAAAATTGGCCTGCATTAGCTGTTAGCGCGGAGGAATGAGCTTAGCCACACAGGCCTGATATCAACTGTGGGAAAGATGGATTTGCTTGTTTGCATGTTCACAGAGACAAAATCTAAATACAAAGAACCAAACTACTGCTTATAATCACACATGGTCTCCAAATGTTTACTTAAACCTAAACAGAATAATTATAAAAAAATGTATTTATGTAAAAAAAACACACTTTTAAGCTGGATGACGTGTTTTATCGTCACTTAGGAGCAAACATTATGGTCATATGCTCCTGGAAATGTCCTCTAGATTACCTAACACATTAATCTGCAGTGCTCAGAAAGACATATTTTATTTATGGATGTAATCAGTTACATGTTAAACCTGAAACAACCTGCTCCGAGGCACCACTGTAAGCACATTACAGTATTTAAAAGAGCTCCTGACGAACAGCCGATAATGATGTTGACAGCTGCTGAAGCATCATGAGCGCAGTATGAGGTTGATGGCCTCCATAATCAATATCATGTATGGATTGTCCATGTTTCAATTTACAGATAATTCGGGATCCAGCAGCTTTTCTATTTCCTCCATATGGTCAGCACGTAATTGAAAGCAATTAGAGGAGTGACATTTTGGTCGAAGTGTTCCTGATTCCAGATCAGCCAGTCCTCTGCACAGCTGCTGCAGCCTAATAGCATTCATTTGAAGAAACTGTCCTTGATTAGGTTATTATCAAGATCATTTAGCGTTTCAATAAGAGAAGTACGGGGAGGAGTGACGGCGACGTGGTGGTTCGGCGGCGGCGGCGCTCTCTCTCTCTCGTCATTGAATTGGACGCTGATAGGTTCACATGCTCACCTCATGGAACGTATCTGACAATGAACGCCGTGGAGGAGGCAGGGGGTAAAAAGGGGGAGAGAACATTCTGCATTCAAGCGCTAATTAGAAAAATTAGATCTATGAAAGGCAGCAAGTGATCTAGGCCTTCAACCTACGTCTGTGTACCGCTGTAGCAGCACAAAGAGGAGGCAACAATAAGCACTGAGGAGGAGGGTGGAGGGGAGGAGGTGGTGGTGGTGGGGGGGGATAAATAATTTAATCCATTATCTACTCTGCAAAGCTCATCAGCACTGCTACACAATGGCCACGATTGAATTGCTGATTGCATTTCTCTCCTACCCTCCAGGAGAAAATGCCCATGCACCACTATGAGCTCTCAGCCTGCCAGCACAACTAAGAGCGAGAGAAAGACAAGGGGGGGGGGGGGGGGGGGGGGGACAGAGAGAGAGAGAGAGTGGGTGAGACATAGTAGTGTAGAGTGTCTACCACAAAGGTCAAAAAACAAAACCGAAATCAAATAAAGAGTATCAGGGGTT
>JAPZDV010000021.1:25247635-25279396 GCA_029814665.1 Acanthurus lineatus | reverse complement strand
ATTGCTAACTGTGATAAACTGATTTTTACAAATCATGGTAACAAAGTTGGACAATGTTTTTAATTTCTGGAGATAAAAGAAGCATGAACCTTCACTTTTGAATACAAAAGATACAAATGTTTAAAATTAAAATATTACTATTTTGAGAATTATTGAGGTTGGGGCCTCGTTCACAGAGACACACAGCTTCTGCTGCTGAGTATTTACATGTAAAATAAAGCCACAGAATTGCGCCTTTTCTCAATACAGGCATCAAAGTCAGTGTCATGTTTAAATATTTTGCTTCAAGTTTAGATTTTTTTCTCTCCCTCATGATCAATAACATTTTTTTTTTAGATTTTTAAATAAGATAAACTGACTTTTCCAAATCATGCCATTTAAGTTGGACAATTATTTCTAATTTCTGGAGGTAAAAGAAGCACAAACTATCCCACTTGAATATGAAATATACAAATGTTTAAAATTCAAATAATACTAAGTGATTTGAAAATTCTATGGTAAAAAACAATTATATAGTTATATACCAGGTATCTATGTGTAAAGTAGCCACAGTTAATTTACATGAATTTAGCATTTAGCCTCTTTTCAGGCTTCATGCTGCTGTGAGGAAAAATCCACAGGAGCTGAAGTGTTGAATGAACATGTTTACAGGCAGACTTGGCCTCTCAGGTCACTCTTTGCACAGTGAATCACTGATGAAAGTAGTTCAAATGACCCACCCAGCGGTGTGTACAGTGTTACTATTGTTTCTCTCTCACACAGGCAGCCTGATTTAAACACTGCCTATAGAAACAATGTTAGCACGCTGCGCTAATGATTTCTAACCGTCTGCTGCGAGAGGCCATTTGTCTCCCAGCAGGCAGAACCTTAAGCAAACAACTTTTCCAGCATCTGTAGGAGCCACTGTTGACTTATCACGAGCTGCCTTTACAAACACACACTTCACACACATGTATTTGCAAAGCAGTTATGGTCGTAGGATTTATGCATCGTGAAGATGTTTGCTTTGCTGTGAATAAGTACAGTTTTTTGAGCTCTGGAAGAAGCAGAAAGTCAATGCTGAGCCATGTCAGGGTCAATGTGTACGTATATTTATAAATGTATGTGTAGATTTGGAAGGTTTTATATTGGAAAGCATAGTTGTTTCTCTGAGGCTTGTTTATGTAAAGGGAGTTTTTTGTCGCCAATGTCACCAAGTGCTTGCACATGTGGGAATTGCTCTCAATTGTTGGGGTCTTGATAAATTGAATTTCAGAGTGGTCTAGACCTACTGTTAATGTAAAGTGTCTTGAGACAACACTATGGATGTGATTTGGTGCTAAATAAATAAAATTTGATTTAATTTGAAACCGGGTTATGTTTTTGGAGAGATCTGACAAAATTAGCAGGGTTTGTGAGTTTGTGAGCTGATAAGCTTATCTGCTATCATGCTTACTGCCAATTTATAAGTTATTGTTAATTAACAGACCACCGTGGCCACACTGACATTACCTGTAAGCTAAAACTTTATATGCAGTCCTGCATTGTTCCTGGTTTTCAGAGTTTTTACTGATTACATATTTGCAGTTCAAGTTGACAAGCTTGCAAGGCCTTGACTGAAAAGAGCCACTACTGACACAGTTTGGTGTTTGTACATGTCGCTTTAGTTTTTCAGGAAGTCTTCAAGAAATATATGACTCCTGAGCTGCTTTAAAGCTTCACTCTGAGAGAAGCTGCAGAGTTTGGCAGTAGACAGGAGCTCTGAGAAGCTACATGAAGGTCAGGAGATCATTAATTTGAGTAAAATTCATCCTAAAGGGGACATGAATGTGTGTAGCTAATTTCATTGCAATTGGTCAAACAGTTGATGAAACATTGTACAAATGTCAACCTCACGGTGGCGCAAGAAGAAATGAGATTAGCTAAATCACTAGTGTTCATCATCAGGGAACCATGAATGTCTGTAAAATAATTACATGCAAATCCATCCAGTAGCTGAGACATTTTGGACCAAAGTAATAAACCAACCAACCAAGCTAGAGCCACACCACTAGCATGCTATTTGGATGCTAGCATAGCTAAAATGTTGATTGTTGCTTTAAAGCTAATTCAGTGAAAACTAAAGAGGAATACATCATATTAAAGGGTTAAAACTTGATAGTAATTTCCTGTTGCAGTCCCACATATGACATATATCATGTGATATAATCTGCTGTCATTTTCTCTGACTTTGTTCAAAAAGAAGTCTGGGTGACAAACCTTGAAAGAAAAATTCCTCACCAACTTCTATTTTGAACTGCAGTCAAGAGCTCCATTACCAGTCGGGGTACAATAAGAAAACACTAGAAAGAGATGTGCTGAAATGATGAAAGGCTGTGTCGGAAAATGGTAGAAAAATGGCCCATTTACTTTCTTTCACCTTTTGGGTGTCTAAATGGATTTTTATTCAGTAATCAGTGCACTGCTGCCTGATGGACACTAGAGGGCAGAGTGAGTGCAGAGAACACAGGCGGCTGTCGCAGCAGGGAGCAAACTTGCTGGGAGTGTGATAAGGAGGCCTTTCACGCGACGAGGCCTGGAGTGAATGTGCAGTTTCTCTGAGGGCATCAGGAACTTCTGCAGAATATGAGCAGGTCAGGAGGAGGACAGACAGGAAGTCAGGATATATTTCTTTCTGTGCAGATGACAGAAATCAGTGTGGATTAAAAACTGTGAGAGCGTTTGGTTTTAAAATAAAAAAAAAAACAGCAAAACAAAAAGGGGTTTGATAGGAGCCAGAAAGCAGAGCGAGCGATGCAGCTGTGCAAAATGAATCACATGAGCTCCCACTGACACCCACTTCAAACCTCCGAACAATGAGCTCTACCTGGGCAGCCAGGGACACACACACACACACACTGTCACACACACATAAATCTGTAACATTTGAAGAATGGGAGAAAACTTCAAAAATCCCTGAGCAATTAACCAATCACAGTCCAGCAGGACAGTGTGACAGAGTGCACACATCATTGGTCGACAGGCTCGCATCCGTTATGCTTTCAGTGGGGCGAGATCTAAATTAGAGAGCCAATTAACTCTGCTAATAGCCCTCTCCTATTTAATCTGGAAGACAATGGGGATTGAAGAAGAAGCTTTTACAATATCCTCTTTCTGCCACGATTCTGAGGGTCTGCGTTTGCCTCCTTGTTTTCACTTCAATTAGCCCAGTGCTTTCTATGATTAAGTACCTATAATTATTTTTCAATTAAGGCTTTGATCTGGTGTGTACTGTATACAGCTCCTTAGCGTGCATGGAAGAATGAGGATGAAACAGTAAATTTGTTCCCTTCTGTGTTGTGTTGATGAGGGTGCAAGTGAGATTAGGCTTGCAGAGCTGAGAGAGCTGCTGCAGACGCAGAACTTGGTCAAACACTGACAAGGTTTTTTTTTTTATTTGAGCTCTCCAGCATCAAACTTTTTCATCAGCTTCTTTTCATCTAAAATAACAGAGCTACTCGTGTTCAGTGCATCTGTGATGTTAATGTGAGAGTGAACTTAAAGTCTGCTGTCTGTTTTTATACATTTTTAACAGGATAAACCAGTGTGCTCACATTTCACACAAGTTTTTGCCATTATTTGCAACAATTTTCAAACCTGATAAGCATTTAAAAAACCAATGAGAAAGGATCAATCAGTAGCTTTGTCCTAGGACCAGTTGTGAGTGAGTTTTCTGGAGGCAGTGCATCGAGACTGCAAAGTGACGAAATTAAACAAACTCAGAAGTCTGTTGGAAATGCAAGTGCTACTTAGAGGTGTCGAAAATTTAAATAAAGCAGATGATGCAAAAGAAATATCATGAAAACGGAATAATTTAGCATCAAACCATTAGAGAGAAAAGTTTTAGAAAAATATTCAAATTTCTTTTTGTGAAGTAAAGTGGTTGTCAAAGGTCAGAGGTTCAATGATCTGAAGTTTGATTCAGGATTTTTTATGGATTTTTTTTAAAATTCATTTTTAATTTTTGAAAAGATTTGCAACGTATTTGCATCCCATTGTATATATGTATTTATTACCAATTTCACACATCAATCTTATGATTGCTTGCAGTTTAACGATGGTATTTCTGTTGTGTGTGTGCATGTGTGTGTGTGAATAGCAAGCTGCTGCACACACATGCTCCTGCAGGAGTAAATACAGTTGTAGTGAAATAAACTTAAAATTGAGAGTAATCAGCATCCATCAGTGTGCATGTTATTGCATGTGTGTGTTAGTTTGAAAACCAACTATCACTAAAAGTTACACAGCAGCATTATGCTACCAGCATATGTGCTAAATACTACATATGTTTAGCATGAGGTGTAAAATTGGGAGACACTTCAATGTCCTGCATCCTCAGCAGATGTTGGCAGATGTTTGAGTTAGTTTGTTTAACTGTATTTGTACAAAAAAAAAAATAATTCAGTGCAACCTGGAAACCAAAAAGTCACTAAAATTCAAAGAAGTTTCTGTTTGTGGGTGTCCAAATATTAGAGGAGGGTGACAAACAGGAAGCTGTGAGATACAAAGAAAATACATATCTAATAAATATTGAAAAGAACAACTTTTTGTCTTAAAGTCAAATTGACAAAGATCATAAAATCACACATTTTAAAAACCTTATCTTTGTTTTTCTTTGAGTTTTGTCCCATTTCAAGTCTAACAGTCATCATTTACTCTTCTTTGTAATCATAATGTTGTAAGTGAGTGATGGAAATAAATGCATATCAAACATCATGTAAGTTACTAAATGTGTCAAAGTAAAAAGTATATTTACTCCTAAAATACAGGGGAGTAGAAATACAAAAAGGTAGCATTAAAAATTTCTACCTTTGTTAGAGTAATTGAGTAAAAGTAGTTATCTTCTTTCCATCACTGATAATGTAGCAGAAGCTCAAGTTGCAGGACTTATATTCATATTCATAAAGTGCTTATGGCTTTTGTTTGCAGGTAAGCTCACCTGTAGTTTGCTCATATTTGTTCTTTGGCAAGATTCTTTTCTAAAACACCAGCGAACTCTCAGGTGGAGCACAGAGGCCGAGGTAAAGATCAGTCAGCAGAAATGTGCCGGTAAGACAAACAAAACATGAACCAAAGTGCTTGATCCTCTCATGCAAAACGAGGTACTTAATAACATTTACAGGCTATTATAATTCCTCTGTTTACCTCTGAGCTACCTGACCTGGAAGGTGGATCAAAAGCGCGGTGACGTGCAGGTTAAAATGACAGTCTGGGTTAATTATCAGTAAAGCTGCAAGGATTAGAAGAATTCACAATAAAATGCAACCCTGAGGGTGGTGAGGAGGTAAAACATGCTCTCTGAAGGGAAGCCCTGGGATCTAATGCTAACAGTGACTCATGCGAAGAAAAGAAGCTCTGTTAAAAGTCAACAGAATGTGAATGAGCAGGTTTTCATCTGCAAATAAGAGATCAAATTTACTTTACCGTGATTTTACAATGTTTTAAACATCCATTAGGGCTTTTATGCTGCGTCTGCTTTGATGATGAGCTGTTTCAAATGCAGGGAAGTTTAATTAAAAATGATATTTAGCAGTAATAAGAACAATCGAGCATAGCAATGGGCTCATTTTCATGTCTCTTAAAAGTTTTCAACAAAGCAGTACATTCCCCACACTTGTGAGCTCGTACTGAGGCCTTCCTCCTGTATTTGAAACTTGGAGTGGAGCTAGCAGACGGTGAGGAACAGAAATCCATTGAGAGGCCAGTAATTAACTCCTTTACTGTAATTAAAACACCAGAGTCTCTTAAGGGTGTCAGGCTCCTAATGAGTTGTGACATTTTTCGAGGCTCGGCGTACCCAAAACTGTACTGTCACACTGTTCGCTACCTGCACAGCCGACATTTCTGCACAGCGCAGAGGAGGCGTTCGCAGCTGGGCTCGGAAAAAGGAAAAAAAAAAAAATGAAAGGAGAAGGGGAAGAAAGAGGAAGATGGGACGCTTTCATTGCCAATAGAAGGGTAGAGAGAGGAGGAAATAATGAAATATCAGGTCTTTGTGAAAAATAGAAAAATAAAAATGGGAGGTGCAGGTAGCGGTGCAGCAGAGAGGTGGAGGAGGAGGAGGAGGAGGAAGGGAGGAGGAGGAGGACGGAGGGGGTTTAGGAATTGTGTCTGAAACATTTTGTATGACCTCCTCCCTCGCCCATCCATCAGGCAGGCTGGCTCATTATTCTAACTAGCCAGTTCTTTTCTTCTGTTGCGGGACGCCATCAGCTGCAATCTGCATGCCAATTATCGGCCAGACCCCCTGATACCCCTACATGGAAAATGATCTGTCAAGGAAAAAAAACGAAAAAAGCGAGAAAAGGCTCGTGCACTGTAGCCCCAATCTCTCCACCCCACCCCAACTGACTCCATCCCCCGTCTCCCCCCTTTTTTCTTACACTCCATTCCTCTCTCTCTCCGCTTCCCTGTACAGCAGTGACAGGGCTTCCTAGAAAATTAATCTATGGAAAGAGAAGAAAAAAATTATAAATGTAGCTATTCTCCCACTCCGGCCGCTCAGTTCTCCGGGCTCCGGAGGGCAGGGGGAAGTGGAGTTTGTGATAATTGCCAGGGAGAGGGGGGCGATAACAAAGGGACACTCTTCCCCTGAATGTTACACTAAGGGCAAGAGGAGCGGTCATGAAGCAGCCATCATGCTTTTTTTTTTTTTTTTTAATGCTCCCAGGTATGCTTCCTTTTTTTTTTTTACCCCACTTTTCATTCCCATCTATTTCATCATCAAATTACAGATGAGATGAGCCGCTGAACTCTTAACTGTGCTGGATGGGCAATATGAGCAATAAAGAAATTTAATGTCAGCAGGCCGTCTGGTTATCGCCGTAACCACATGATCTGTGCGCGATGATCATAAACAAAGCCTGAACATTAGCCGAGTCCCGTCCACTTTGTTTGGGCTAACGTTGCTTCACCTGTCAAGCTTTCTGTTTTTACACCGCATAGATGCAGTTTGTAATGTTAATAGTTTAACACTCAAAAACTTCTTAGTAGGGCCTTGATTTCAGACAGAGGCAAAAGAAGCTCCTCATCTCTGGTCGGCTTGGACTGAAATGCTGCTTATAGCTAATAGCTAAGTGAGCTAGCTCGAGTATTTGATTCAAAAAGCTGTTGCTGATTGACCCCCAGTGCTCACATCTCATGACTAATTTTAAAACAATTAATCTGCTCCAGATGTGACATCGTGGTAAAGTTTGGAGACAAAAATTTCATCACCCACGAAAAAAGTGAGCGTCTTCGCTGGTTGATGATCCATATTAAAGACATGAGCTGTCAGAAACGCCTGCTACATGCTACCAACAAACACAGTGTGCAGTGTGTACCACAAACAACTGCACAGATAATGTCGACCCATCTTTAAAAAAAAGAAGGCATATAAAGATGGTATTTCATAATATTCCTCAAGATTAACATCCTCGCTGGAGATGTGTAGCAACTGTATGACCTTTAAAATGAACCTCGTTCTCCAGCGTTTGGTTGCATTAACATTACTTCACTGTAACATCGATATGAGCTGCGTCTTCCTGTATTTCTGCTGTTGTGGAACTTAATGTTATACTTGTTATTTGTTTTTCTTACTCAAACTAAGTGTCAAATGGTAGTTTTGCTCCTGTTAATGCTGGTTTGGTAATATTGTGAACATTTCTCTTCTTTAGGATAAACGTATAATTTCGACACAGTTTGTGAAAATGAACTGCACTTACAGAATAACAACAGTAATGAGTAATAAAAATATCAGTTGTAGCTGTGACTTTCTTGTTGCTGACTTTATCTGTCACTTCAGTGGTTTGTGTGACTGTGAGTTTGACTGGCGGACTGGTTCACTAGCGCCCCCTGCAGGGGTTTATGGAACTTCTCAATTTTGAAAACACGGGATCACATTTTCAATTTTGTCGATATTGGTTTCTAACCTAAAAATTTCTTGTGATGAATCAAAATTTTGTAAAAAAAGCATAAAAAAATTGTTAAAAAAAAGTTGTATTTCTGTCCTTACAGGATGTTGTGATTGTTGTTTTTAACATTACAAGAGAAAAAGCTATCAGAAGATGATGATTGGCAAACATAATGCTATTTTGGGGAATATATTAATTCAATAAAGAGCAGGACAGAGTCACTAACATTTGTCTAAACTCTGGAAGTATCCAGATCAGCTGCCATGTGGAGGGAAATAAGACACAGTGAATGTTTCAGTCACTACTAGCTCCTTAATATGGCAGTAGCAAGGTTGTTAGGCTACTGTAGCTATTAAGCTAGTTAGCCAGACATGCTAAAACTTCAGTTTCGTCAGGCAGACAAACACACTGTTTAATTATTAAAAGTTTTTGGATAAAAGACACAAATTTAAACTCTTAAAGTGCTGAGTATCAGTCTCACTGCAGCTCCAGGCACAAAACTCTGACATATGGAGAAATCCTTCGTTTGGAGCTTTTACACAGAGATACGACTGCTATGACCGGACAGTCACTATTCAGACAAGGGTGTTTAGCTAATGGTCTATTTAGTTTTAATTATAACTTTTCATCCTAGCTATGTTTTGAGACACAAAGCATATGAGAAATAGGTGGCTGACAAATTACGACTTCTGATTGAATCAAGGAATCCAACACGGGGATATAATCACGACAACACATATACACAGTTTCACTTTACTGTCTGTTCTTAAAGCCAAATCCCTGTTGTCTCTTCCTTAAGAGATGAGGCAATGAATCTATAAGAATGACAGTTGAGAAAAAACCCCACAAAGCCAACCTGATCCTGATTTCCAGCACAAAGAGGAGAAGCACCGAAGCCAGCAGAGGAACAGTCACTCGGCAGAAGCAGCGGAGAATTGGGTTTGCTCTGTCTGCCTTTGTGGTGCATGTGTGTGAGCTTTGATTAAAGACAGAAGATTCTTTAAGCACATTAGGGCCATTTTGTCCAATTGTTTCACGCCCTCTTCCATATCCACCCGCACAAAAGATACAGACTGCAGCACAAAGCGATGCTCACCCGCTTTACTCTGCTCTATCACACTGAGCAGGCCCAGTGCAGGCACAAACAGGCAAGGACCAGAGGAATTATGCTCTTGTGTAGTACTAGTAGCATAAGAAGCGTCAGTGTAATGTCTTATCGCTGTAAGGGCAGATGAAGTATTGACACACAAACGCAGAGGAAACAAAAAGCGCCTTGTAGTCTCATGCTTGGAGCTTATATACCATATATTTTTTTTAAGTAATCAAACGTGTAGATCAGATTTAGAGTTCTCACAAACACAACTGCAGGATCTCGTTAATGCACTGAGCAGCAGCAGCACTGATAGGGTCAGTAATTGATACGGTTGTTTGTGCCGGAGACCCACTTCTGTAGCCTGCAGTGTGCTTGTGTAGAAATCAGTGCAGCATTAAACTAACAGCACATGCATTTCATTTGCAATCATCCCCTCAATTCAAAGTCTCGGGGTCTGACGCGGAAATGCAGCGAACAAAACTGCATTTCATTTTCACAGAGAAGAGGAAAATGACTCTGTTAGCATACTCAGTGAGAGAGTTGAACCCAGGCCAGCCAGCTACCATACCCTAGAGTAATAATTAAGAATCCTGTCGCTGAGTTGTCAGTAGTCAATTACACCTCCTGTTCACTCGGGCGCACGATCTGACTGGAAGCAATGCGAAGACACTGGAGCTGTCATCAGAGATGGAAAAAGAAGGAAAATGACTGAAATGAAGATTACTGTGGAGTGGGGATTTTGAGCAGGGTTTAACAGTCTCTGTCAGGAGGTGAGTGCTGAACGCGAGTGACCAAACGCCCTCCCAAACATGAAACCATTATTGCCGATTACACAGAACAGGGACTTTGGTGGTGCATTAATTGAAGCTTTGGCTTGCATCAGTTTCCAATTACTTTTATGCTAGCCTACGGTTAATGCGGTGACAATGGATGATAGGAAGACGCTCCACAGACGGAGGACTGGGTATGAAAGGAGGGAACTTCTTGCTTTCACTCAGTGTGAATATAGTCAGATGTGGGAGGCAGAAAGGCTGCAATGCTGCTCCTCTGAGTACGGAAATATTCAATGTACAGAATCAGTTTAGGCCAAACAGCATCGGCTAAATACATGCAGCTGATGATGGCCTGTGATCCTACTGCACATGTTGAGTTACTGGAACCAGTTGCATCAACTGGTTTTAAGTTCAAAACCTCTCCTGTTTAAATGAAGATTCAAACTTAATCCAGTTCAATGAGTTCTAATGTAAAAATGGAAAGGTAAGCACTTTAAAATATATACAACATATCTGACATTAATAAAATGCTGTAATAATGTAAACTTGTACATTTTTAATGTATGTATCACAAAAAATAACATAATAAATGACAAATAAGCTAATACCAGCGCCACATTTGTTTGTTTTTCTGGTTCAGTATTTGCCTGGTTTATCAGCCCATTTGCAGCATAACTGTCAGATGCTGCTTCCACATCTGAATATACAGAAAATCTTCCTAACTGTCAGTCAAGACTGGAAGATAACAGCTGGAAATTTCCTGATGTGAAAGTATATGGGCCAGACTTGGCCTGAGGACCAAACCCTGCGTCAGGCCGGAAAATTATTTTGCTATCAGTGACATTGATGTATATAAGCAAAAGTGGCTTGGTTTGCAAATGCAGTATTTTCAGTTAAAACTTAATACTTTTATATTATAGCAATATGATAATATATAAATATATCATAAATATTTTTAATTCTAACACAAACATTTACTTATTAGTGCTTTAATAAATCAAAATAAAGCTGACATTTCTCCAAAATTTTACTTATCCTACTTAATGGATCTAATGATGTGGAGTCACGAAGCCACTTTTCATTAAATTTGTGATCTGTGATACTGATCTTTATACATTAAATAACGTTAAAAAGGACTGAAATTAAGTTTAATATTTAACAATGCCTTCTGAAACACTTGTTTTTGGCAGTTTTGTTACAGCTCATGATGCTCATGATGCTAGTTGATTGCCTACATTACTGAAATTCTTAACTAAGACGGTTCTTAAGTCGAAATAGAAATGCAAAGTATTTAAGGAGAGTTAGTAGTGTGTAGGAACTTAGTGGTTACTCTGCACACAATCTTTGCAATGGATTCATGAGAAGCTGGTAAAACTCAGTCGGATTAGTAAAGCAAAATTTTTCTACTGATTCTGGTTCTATCTTTTTCTTTCTGTCATTTGATTTGAATCTCAGCTTTAAGAGTCCACAAGTCCTCTACGTGCTCGGAAAAAAGGAAATCAAACAGATAAATAAAGCAAAAGTAGACACAAACATCTAAATTTAATGAAAAGTGTTCAAACTCTGTCAGCTGATGAAGATCATGTTATATGATAAAAGCTCCAGGACAGTTAGTAAGTGAACCTTTAACGAGACTGTGTCCTCAAAATCATTTTCTACCTTAAAATTAATTTGAATTTCCATCCAGCCTCATATATGCGGGTGATGAATGAATGATATATAATAAACATACTGTACATACACACTGTTCCTGTGCATGCTGTAACAAGTTGTGGCAGGTAAAGGTATGAGGAGAAGGTTTAGTATATTATAATAACGAGTGGGAGCTGCTCCATAAGGCTGAAATACAACCATTTACTGCAGCACAAAGAGACTTACTGAAGGTTATCTGTCCTCCTTAAGGGAACGTTTATGTTGAAAGAGTTGTAAGCATTTCTCATTTACTCTCCACTGCCAGCAAAATTCCACCAAACACCAGAAAAGGCCAAGACCTGACGGAGAAGTTATGTTTTAGCAGAGTTTTCACACTGACCTAGTTTTGTTCATTCTCTCCTTTTCATTGAAAAGGTGCTGTAATTATTACCTCTATAGAGGGCCACATTTAATACCCTAATGTATTATTAGCTGGATTTGCTACAAACAGATTAAACAGGAGCAAGAAAGGCTCAGGTAATTTGATAATTGCCTTTGGCACCTGTGTTTTGTGCTCGTCTCCCTGCAGCCGAGCGGTAAAAAAAAAAAAAAAATCCCTCTGCAGAGTTTTTTTAGCTTTAAAAGTGGAGGCAGAGAGGGCTGAGGAGCAGCTCAGCGTCCCGCTGTGCGACGCTCTGAAAAGGCTACGCTCTCACGTCTGCTCCAGATTGCCCCTGCTCAGCATGTCTTAGATTCAACCGCATCCAGATTTTTATCACAATATGAATTAAACCACTGATTTTTTTTGTCCACTCAGCAAGAGAGCTCCACTGGTGATATTGGGGGTGGTGGGAGACATCGTCTCGAGCTGCAGACAGGCAATCCGCAAAGGTATGCAAAGGAACGTGAACTGACTTTTTTATTTCTTCCCCTTTTTTTTATTCTTTTTTTTTTTTTTTGGTGATGGCCTCAAAAATTGCAATAAAGGTTCTTGACACTGATTTGTATTTATTTATTTCATTCCTCACCTATCCTCATATTCAAAAACCCCCTTTCTGTTTCCACCCGGTCTCTGTGGATTCTTGCTTGCAGGAAGGGGGGAAGAAAAAAAAAAAAAAAAGAAAATTAAAATCCATCAGCTAATGTGTCGCCTGGTAATGAAATAAGAATCTGACACTCTCTCGCATTGAAATGCAAAAGAGGTGTCCTGGCGTTACCCTGGCAATTTATCATAAAAGCCAGTGAATTTCTACTTAATATACATGAGGTACAGTGAATTATTACAGGGCTTGCCATTATAACAAACTTCTCAAAGTGCACAGACAAAAGGGTCAAGTATATTATTTTCCCTTACGTCACTCGGATGGATGATCTAAATAGCTTTCTGAAGTTGGGGAATTTCATACTTTCTTTGAATGTGTTTTATACTTTGTCCTATTTTGCACAATGCAGCCCTTTTACCCTCTGTTCCTTTTTTTTTTTTGGTGGAGAGAAAATGGAAGAGAGGAAAAAAATGTCACCTGCTAGTATCAGAGAGCTTTTCCACAGCTCTAATTCATCTCTGCCAGCAGCATTTCACGACTTTCCTTTTCTACCCAACTGCACCAAAATGAGGTTTATGAGTCCACTGATTCACACCGTCATCAGACTCTTGGCTGTTTTTTTAAATGCAGAAATCAACAGTGACCACAACAAGAAAACATCTGCATCAGACTGAAGAAACACAAACCAAAAAACTTTCATGATTAATCATCCCTTCGTTATCTTGTGTAGAACATTATAGGTTATTGATATATGAGCCTACGATGTTCAGAAAGTGTTGTGACTAAGAGAAAGTGGTGAATAATGCCAAGTAATATCAAGTGTGTTGCGTTGCATCATTTGATTGATAAGTTTTATGAAGTCACAGCGTAAATTATGCATCAGTAGAAAGAGGGATTAAAGAAAAGGAAACTAAGATCACTTCAAAAAGGATCATATTTATGTTAACAACAACCTTTAAAACTTAATGCCTTATTGTTTTCAATATACACATGTAAAATGGTAAAATTATGACGTATCAAAGAAATGCTGTAAACTGCTCGATAAGATCCAACTATGTCAACGACGTCCTTCAAGTTTATTATTTCATCTTGTTTGAGTTGTTTTTAGGCTAAAAAAGCTTCTCTTTAGTAAAAAACTATCATCAGTGTATATGATTAATAATCAAAGACCACACTTGAGCTTTGATAGGTGACCTTACCGGAGCCCAGGGATTGTAAAAATGCATTAAAAGTGACACATCCGAGTGTTTTTCCGTAGAATGAGGACTGTCATTCAACATGCATGTAGTCACTGATAATGTATAATTTATATGACACATATTTTACTGAGGCGGGCATAATGCCATTATCATATTGGAGAATGTTTTTAGTTCTCTCGGGGGACATCTTAACAAATCACCATGTCTCAAGCAAACCAGGGCCAAAGATTAATGATAAACATGACAAGGACAAATTAGAATATGTAGAAGTAGGCATGTGCCGACCACGCCAAACACCCCGAAGCTAAATAAATAGACATGCATTCTGATCTGTTCCCTGTTGTCCAATTTTGTAAATATTGCTGTCGGCCTATTTATGAACTACTAGACTATGTGTTTTTATATGGACAAAGGCTTCAGCTGTCATGAGCAATAATATTGCAGACACGGAGTGAATGATTAGCGTCGAACATCCGGTCGTCAGCACAACAAAACCAAAACTGAGCTAACGACAGTGATGGAAGAAGAAGGTTAAGAGTCTCTACCGCAGCAAGAGTAGGAATAAAACAGCATAACGATAAAAAAAACATATAAAATGATAGTTTTATAACAGAATACTGTTACTGGGAAGACTGATAGCACTCTAACGCTTAACTATTGAATATAAAGCTACAGTCTGGAGACGTTAGCTTAACTTATATATATATCAATTGATAGGTATATCAATTTTTCCATGTAAATCTTGTCAAAAAATCAAATGAGTGCAAATGGTGTAAATTAAATGAGTTGGTACGGCTGGTTCAAGGACAACTAGATCACTTTTCATTTTTTTCAAGAGTTGCAGCCACCAGAAAGACACGACTCACTGCGTTTGTCTACGAATTTCCATGAATAAACACTCGACACTAGTTTGGAATAAAAGAGAGAGAAAAGAAGCATTTTCATGTTCAAGAGAGAAAGTGGAATGTCATAAATTAATTTTAAATAATACCATAGTTAGAGTATTGCTTCCTGCTCAAACAAGTAACCTTGGTAGGAGTTGTCATCAGTTTTTTCATTGATGTCGTCGATTACGGAGACACAAAAGCAGAGAGAATTTTTCTTGAGAGAAGTGGACTGGTTTGCCATCGTGTCATTTCACGTTTTTTTTACAAAATGAAAGAAACTGACGGAGAGGGTAGTAACATCCTTTCTTTCAGCTGATTTTTATTAGAACGAGTGGACGCATGTGTTACAGGTGAGGAACTTCCTTTATGCCGTAGATAAGCTTTATTTTTTTCCCCCTTGAAGATTGTAACTGACAGAAATTCAAAGTGAAGGTGAGACTTATGGGGGATCAATCTAAACGCAAAAGGTGTCAAATAGAAATACTCATGTGAAGGAACAATGTGATTTATTCATCTTCAAGTGTATATTTAAGTACAGCACTCAAGTAATTGTAATAACTTTCTCGCACTGGGTAGTTATTTGCATAACTTCACGGTCTCGCCGGTCTCTCCGAACGCTGCCTGTGCTGAATCAGAGAGGTAACTTGATTGTTTTTGATGGGGAGCATAAATCCCAATAACCATCGGTAGTGAGAGCTGAGCCATTAGCACCACTGAGTGACTGTCACATCCAATAGAAGAGCCACTCCTCCATCTGCACCTGAGGCTCTGGAGATGGATGGCCCGCCGCTCCATGGTGCACTGGCTCATTTCTGCCCCCGTACAGAAGTCAATGCTGATTAAAATATCCACACTGGGTCCTTATTTCTATTACCAATTCACTCAGCCAGTCCAGACCCTCTCAATTAAAGTGCTTGGGCCGAGATGAATGGAGATGAGGGGGTGAATGGTAGCTGACAGAATTACAAACGCTCACAGTCACAATTTATCCTCCTGACAATTAGGAGCAATTTGTTTCATGCTAACTCATCCTTAAGGTTTCAGAAGGTCTTATTTGATATCAACAGGAGCGGCTGCAGCTGTCACAGTCCCCAAAGTGCCACTCTCCATTTTGATTATACACAGCTGACTGCACTTTACAGTACAAGTGATGGTTTCCTCAATCCTTCTCTTAAACCTAAATGAAATATATGTTTATACGGGATATGCTAAGATAGATTAAGCCAAGTTTTAAGCCTCTAAAGGGGTAACTCAGCCTCCAGGACGCTGAATCTGACTCCAATTCAGAACTTAACTTGAAATCTGAGCTTCTCTGCTTCTTCGTAATATACCAGACCTTACTCTGCTGTACAGTAACGCTGCACACAATTAGATTCACAACGGTAATTATTATAAGGTTATAAGGCAACGCAGAAATATGTAAGCTTTTTCGACAACCTTTTAACTCCAGCCGCAGCTATGAAAACTGAAAAATGGTGGCGACTTTTCAGCGAGAATGTCTTAGGCTCTTGCACAATGGAGTACAGCTCTCAATGACTGAGCCACTTTCTTTAGCGGAACCACTAAACTTCTATGGCGATATTCTATTGTGCTTTGAAAAAGGGCTTTTGAAATGCATTAGCACTACACACTTTCTGAAGAAAGACCAAGCATGGATTTGAAACATAGCGATGGAACAAAATAGAGGGGGAAAAAAAAAAACGAAATAAAAAGCGGGATGCAATCATTTTTTTTTTAAAAGATTCGCCCAGCCCCCTTTGAGATCTCTCTGTCATTGTTTGCTGACGACTTGATACTGCAAAGTTCTATCTATTTTTTTTTCTTCTTCTTCTTCTTTTTCTTCTGCCGTAGCAAATTTGTTTTCAGGCTCCATAAAATAGCCTTTTCTTATTTCAAGCAGCAGTGTATGCAGTGGAAAATCTTTCACATAATATATCCTTAAAAGCACATTACTCTGTCCCATACACCGTTAAGAGTTAAGAACACAGTTAATATTTACAGTTGAAAAAAATGGGAAAAAAAGAAAGGATTTTGCCAGGGAATAAAACACCCCCACCCACGTATACACACTCACACTCAGTGCAGCAGTTGAACAATTGCTATTCACAATCCTATCCTTAATGCCTAAGACCAACATAAAAGAGGGGAGTTTAAGAATATAGGGATAAGCCCTTTCAGCTTTTCTAAGTCTTAAGGCTGGTTTATGCTCCATGAATACTGAGCATCGGCAGCCAGTGCTGTTGCCACTCTAAATAGATATTACAATGATTTGGGAACAATGCATTCGACTGATTCCCTCAGACACAAAAATACATATATGTGTATATATAGTGAATAGGAGGCAAACATTAGCGCTCCCTGACAATACAAGCATTTTTGATGTAGAAGGGTAGAGCAAGATTAATGTCTGAGCGAGAGAAAAGGCGAGATACCACTTTGGGTGTTTGCTGGGAAAGCTGCAGCGGGAAGATGCTTTGAGAGTCTAAATCCCCCCCTGAGTACAATGCAGGGCTGCTGATACAACCAACAGACACGGGGTCACCTCCCCTCAGGGAGACAATGGAAGCACAACAACAAACTGGAGTGAGGAAGCACCGAGGACTGTGCCGACACAAAGGCATCCACAGGAAGGCAAAGGGGGGGAAATAAAGTGGGGAAAAATGCAATTTGCCAGCATTTTCCATCATTATTATTATTGCTAATAAGCACCAAGGGCTGCTGAATGTCAGCAGCGGAATAAAACGGGGTAAAAGGAAGTGACCATTCTCCGAAATCTCATCCTTTCTTTTGCATTAGCAACATTTAGAGGCGAGGAAATTGGACTTCAGTGCAAGTCTGCCTCTATCAAACTAAATGACAACATATGGAAGCATTTCATATGCTAAAAGATGATTTTAAAGAGGGCCGTCTTGCAGCACAAGAGAGGTATGGATAAGCAGTCCCTTTTTTTTTGCCACTTAAGCTTTCCAAACGGCCTCAGGGCTCCAGAACAACTCCGACCCTTGTGTCTCCTCTCCCAATCCAAGATTAGCCTGTCTTCTTGTCTTAATCCAGCAGAAACGCTGCATCCTGACTCCAACACCTCTCCACAATTACTGCACTCCATAATCCCCTGCCTGCCTCCATTTTCCCTACTGCTTTAAGAGGGGTAAAGATCAGGGGTGAGCACTCATCCCCGGCCCTCCCCTGCCTCTCACCATGGCAGTTAAGTGTCTGTGGAAATCACAGAATGAGTAAGCCTTGTGACAGCTTATTAATACTTCTCTCTTCTCTAGGGTTTACCAATGGTCAGTCCTTAAGTATACTGTACTGGATTAAAAGGATTTGCTTGTAGCTCAGGTTGGCTTCTGCAAAGAGGTATTTCGGCGCAATTCTCCCGCTCTGTTCGTACTAAGATGTCACTTGAAGGGTCTCGAGTTGCATTGTGCGCCAGGCTGATGGTCTATGAGATATAATGTGGAACATGAGGCTAAGGTCTTTTTCATGGTCAGTACCTCCTATGATTTCAAGAGGCACTTGATCCTCTCAGGGAGCAAAAGCACTCAAGCCTAGGTCTGAAATACAGCAACCAGATGAACTGAGCGAGCAGCTCTATATTCAGCAAACTTTGATAGTTTTTACTGTTGTTCCAAAGAATGACCACCACAGTTCTCCTCCACTTAAAGCTGCTGTTCACTGCAGTGTACACAGCTGAGCAACAATGACTGTGGCGCTTACAGAGACGAGAGATGTGCTTAAATGAATCATCCTGCTGGCTTAGCATAGCTTGGCTGCCTCTGTGCTCTGGATGTCTTTAATGCGTTTGTTTGCCTGCAGGCCCTCCGATTCTTTCTCCCTGCTTTCTCTGCTTTCTAGCCTGGATAGATTATACATTTTTTTTTATATTTATTTCAAAACCTAAATGGACTTGAATCGATCAATACCTCATTGTGTGTGTGACGAAAGCCGCACGGGAGGGGGGCATCCAATATGACAGATGTTACAATTCAGATTTTCTTTTCATTCTTTTTCAAGTAAACACAATGGCATATCGAAAGGCATTTCAAAAGCTGTTTTAAATTGATTTAAGTTAGCTTCTTGTCATAAAGCTGTGTGTTCACAAGTATCACAAAGATGACTGGGAATGGAGAAAGAGAGTAAAAGAAAGCTGCCTCCTCCAAGGACTCTAAGCCATTGTAGGCTTCTACCCAAGCTTTAGATTTAGAAAGGGACCAAGCTTGGACAGATTTGCTCAGAAGTCTTTTCAGAAGATATTTTTTGAGCCGGAGATAGTCATCATGGAGAATAAACAACTTACTTTCAGAGAAGGGAGGGACATGAAAGAATATGGAGGCAAAAATGTCCCACTGGTAACGAAATCAAGGAAAATAGAAGGGCATCAGAATCCTCAGAGCCTCCATATCAAATGTCCCACCCGATCTGGAATTCACAATAAAAAGACAGCACTTGTGCATAATATAACCATTGACATGACATATCACTACAGCAGACGAAATAAAAATGGGGAAAGGAGAGAGCCTTTTATGTTCAGAAAATATGATGTGATTAGGGCTTTTGATGCTGGAAGCTAGTCATATTTTTTTTTTCTGCATCAAAAGGTGAGATCTTAAGTTTTTCATATTTCTACTGCTCCACGGTATCGTTCAATATCTTCAAAAATTATTACTGCCGCATAACTGAATTAATCGCCAGAAGTACAATTGAGTTGGAACCTCTGTTGCCCTAGCTACAGGGACAATACCGGGGTTTTCATCCAGTCTCATCTGTTCCATTTAGTCGACATGATTTTCGGAGCTTCTAATCTGCCATGTCTCATTCAGACAGAACGGTGACCACAAATATGCTGCGTTTCCTAAACTGTGATAGATGGCTGAGCCAGAGGAAGAGAAAAGACGGGAAGTAAGAGAGCGATAGCGGCCGGTTCTTGGAAGGGAAGGAGAGAGATGTCTTCCACTCTGCGGCGCCGGAGCCTCGGAGAGAACAAAACATGCAATTAGAGCGGCAATACACTGTGAAGTGGTCATTACTAGAGCTAATGAGCGCGCTATCTGTCCGCACATTAAAGTGCTCGCTAACGAGGGCTTGTTCATCATCGCCGAACACAAGTCATCGCATAATCCTATCTCCTGTCCTCTCATCCCCATGGCAGGGAGAGGGGCTCATTTGGGCAGACGGTGGACAAAAGAACCCAAACAAGGCTTTGGCTCTGAGAGATTGACTTCAGCACTTTAAACTTGACCAAAACACTCGTCTCTTGGTGGTTCTGCTGCTGCTTCTTTTCATCATCACTGTGAATCTCTTTAAATACATTTAAGGGAGGTTATCAAACGTTAGCTCTTTAAGTATGTTTCTGTGTCTTAACAGACCACAAAAGTAGAGATTGTGACATTTTTTTAAAGTCTTCTTGCTAAATCAAACTTGAGGCATGATCACTCTCCTTGAAGCCTTCACTCTTTGAGGACTTCTCCAAAGTTTGCACAACACAAGTTCCACCAGCTGCCACAAGAGGGCACTGCTGCCAAGCATTTTCCCCCCTCCAACATGTGCTGCTGCTGCTGCTGCTGCTGTGTGGCATCCCATACAGTAAGCTGATAAAGACAAGACAACCGATGGTTGCATCAGATAAAAAGGGAAGGGAACACGCTCCATAGGGTTCAAAGATTCTTAAACACTTATTATCTATTTGATTCATTCCTGATTGCAAAATATTTTCATGGGCAAATCCTCCCACAGGGCGAGCAACCTCTCGCTGTTCCGCCGTTACCCTTTGAGTCCTTGTGTTTCTATTTACCCGAGAAAAGAAGAGTTCGGGGGGTGGGGTGGTGCTGGTGGTGGTGATGGAGGGGGTTTGTCTGCCACTTTGTCACAATAAGACGCAATCTTTGGCATTCAGCACCCCCCTAAATAGTAAATACAGATTTACTGTAGAAAAAAAAAAAAAAAAAAGTCAAGAAAGGCGTTTTTTAAAGAGTGACTGACACAGGAGCAAATACATCTGTAGTCAAATAAAAGAATTTAAAAAATGAGGGTTTGAATTTAGATTTTCTTTTTCTTTCTGCATGTGTGTGTGTTTGTTTCCCTCCTGTCTCCACGGGGCAATGTTCTGGCAGTCACAATCGGATGAACAAGTTTTTCCTCCACCATTGTTGAGTCTCTAACACTCCGCTATGACTCATTTCATACCCTGTAATTATGTTTGGGGAAAAACAGACTTTAATTCTCTTTAATTGTGTAAAGCTGAGCAAACTGGCTGCTGAACACAGATGTAATGTGTTGTTTAACCTTGGGCGCCAATATCCCCACATAAACCACAACTGCATGAGACCTCAAGATAAAAGATGGGAAAACAGGAAATAGCACAAAGGGAGATTTGCTAAGTGGAAATAAAAAGTTTTCTTCACATTGTTTTCAGTTCAGTGCACGCGTCAATTTTTCACTTCTTGATTTTTAAATTTGAAAGAAAAGAAGCAGGTAAATCCAGGTCAATGTGAATTATTATTATTTTTTTCCTTGACAGGCTACATTTTAATAAGAATAATACTTTTAATAAAACCATCCAGCAGTCTAATTGTTAAATGGCAGTGTAGCGGACCCTGTGGAGGGAGCGTATCTGTGGTGCATCTCAAGAGTGATTCTGATTACTTCCTCTCTATTCATCATTTTGTCGTCTGGCCCCAAGGCATCAATAAACAACTGTCATGAATCCAAGTGATGGCAAATCAGTCAGCTTTCACAGCACAAAGCCACTAATGCAATTTTATTGTTCATTACTTTATCATAATATTATATCTATTATATCTAACATTCAGATTAAGAAGTCTGCTGTTTGATTATCTCACGAGTCTCAGGTAGGACTGTGTTTCCACGAAGGAGATTAGCATCGAACAAACCAGGTGCTATCTCAATCTTTTTGTGGCATAATAGGGTGTGATATAGTCTATCAACTGCACCGTCAGTGTGTGTATGTGTCCGTGTGTTGTATACGTAGATACATAAACACACACGTGCACACACACAGAGTGATGTGCAATCAGAGGCATCAGAGAGTTTAGCTGCAGTAGCATTGCCCCCAAGGGACTGCTGCTGTGCCTGTGCAAACATGTGGACCTCGCTCCGCCACCTGGGAGCGAAAAGGGGAAGACAATCAAGATCAGCTGCCCAGATAATCTCTGTTTAGGACACTACATGCATTTAGGCTGAAACGTGAGACTGCATGGGAGATTGTTTTTGATCTGTACATGTTTGTTCAGTGTTCGTATCAGGAAGCGACCGGTTTCTGGTGATGAAGTAGTGAACCGGGCGGCTGGAGAGGAAGCCAGGAAAAAAAAAAAGGGAGAAACTGAAACTTGTGAGAAAGCTGGAGTATTTTAGCGCCAGAATGCACACTTGCTAGACTGAACTCAAATAAATTCACAATTTAATAGGACTCCAGACAAAATCTGTGCTCAGAACCAATTTCAAAGCGCCCATTTCGGGGTCAGTCTCATCTCAGCTGCGCCGGGCAGCAATCATGCTGCGTGCACACAAATGATGCTTAACCACAATTAACCTGGAAGGTGCGCCGTGTACTCCAGGACCATTCAATCTCACTTTCATATCGCCAAGAAGTTAGAAGTTAAGAGATTGTCTTGGCTCCTCTCTCATCAAGCATCAATAATTGATTGAGGCTTCTGGGACACATTGTGTATTGTGTCTTCAGGGGTGATCAGCAAACGGACACCTCGCGTGGGAGGAGAGGCCGCCCGGCGGTGCTTTGCTTGACCCAACCGATCCTCTATTATTTATTACAGCAAAAAGGATCCTGGTGGATGGGTTAAGGAGGTCAGTCCACATTTAGTGCTTCCTCGACGGACGTCCCTGTGGTTTAGATTGAGCATTTCGCGCTACGCTGCTTCTCCCACACATGCCCTGATTTGATATTAATATCAATCTTCTTTTTACCCTTCTCTTCATTGAGATTAGAAGCTCTCTTCTTCCCCCCATTCTGACATTCATTTTGGTCTAAGGAGGACAGTGTGAAACATACTTTGCTGCTGAAGAATAAAATCCTAAATTGGTATTTTTGTAAGCACACGTCTAAATAAAGCTCAGATAAGTTTATGCCATGCAAATCAACTCGACCCGACGCTTTCAGACTCACATGCGCACACACAAATGGCGAAAACTGGAACGTTTCTTCTTCTTCTGACAGTCAGCTGAGAGAAAGAGCCAAGTTTGAACAACAGTTTTTCTTTTTTAAATTTTCTCCTGAACAGTAAAAGTCAAAAGAAAATGGGAAAAACGGTTGACTGGAGAGGAATCTTCAGGCTTGTTTTTCTCTGCTGACAGCACTGCAGGCTAAACGTTAGCTAAAAGGCCTGTGGCAACTTCCTCAACATCACCATATCAGTGTGTCCTTTCACCCTGCCATTGTTCAGCGCTGACACCAGTATCCCACTCAGACACAAGCAGGGTCAAAGTTCAGACCTCCAACACTCACGCAGACGCTCGGAAATGGCATCAAAGCGTGACCTCGAGCCCCCGAGGCTAAAACAATGAGGTGAACCAACATGGCCTCTGCCAGGTTTCTCACACACACCGTGTTTGAATGTGACAATAATTCTGTGTGAGAAGTTAACCTGTGAAATAATGACATGAAACCATCCATCAAAGGCTAACAAAGCCGAGGCCAAAGCACTGCGAGGAAGACTGTGAGAACAAACCTTTAAGTCCCTTATCAGCCGATGGAGGAAATTACACGGCTGCAACCCTGAAACATTTAATTAGCAGTTTATGTACTATCATGCTATATCACATCTCTGCCACCACTTCTCCACAATTGCCCTAAACGCCCGGAGCCGTTTGCAGAAGGTTAGATACTTTTGTTTCTGTCGGCGCCTGGGTTTTTTTCCTCGTTGTCGAGTCTCACTTAAAGTTGATTCTTGTCTCCGATATCCTCATTTCAGAATACACGAGATCTCATAACCACTGCAACAACTGAGGGGGCACGACAAATTAAATTCACCTCCGACAATGTGACAGATTTGGAACATTTTCAGAAAAGAAGATCCCTTCTTTACGGCTCAGCTTTTTGCCAGTGATCACAATCAAAGTGTGTCTCTTTGTGTTGCTGCGTCTCCTTTGTGTGTGTGTGTGTGTGAGTGTGTGGTTGGTAAATTTGTGTTGCCGGGTCACCTTTAGCGTTTTGGTGCACATGGCATGAGGGTCCCGTCGCTGTCTCTGGCGCGCTTCACTGAGTACTTCCTCAAGCGCGACACTCCCACTCCAGCAGGGATTTCCACACACCAACGGTTGAATCTTCCTCTGGGCCTCCATTGCTAACCATTAGCGGCGGATTAGGAGAGCGGGTAAACGGAAGAGGAAGGGCTCGGGGGGCCGGCTATCAGGTGGCTTTCATAACTGACGTCCTCAGATGACCATCCAGGGCTACAAACCCACTCCTGGTTTACACTTGCTTATCAAACTGCGTTCATACAGCTGAAATCTCGGCTAAAAGACCGTAAAACAACAGAATGCAGGAGGTGGTCATTTTTGTTCTTGAACTCCTCAGTTTGAGAATAAACAGCTTGACATCGACGGGAAACAGCTGTCTTCTCCTTCTGCATTAACTTCTATCTTAGCATTGACGGTGCCAGCACATTTTTGCAGAGCATTCAGGCAAAGTGGGCGGCTGCATGGTCACGGCATCGCACCATTTAACAAGTTAAGACTGTTCGCTGGCTCACTGGCAGGTGAACTGGCACCTGACAGCAATGACAGCTGGGATACGGCCATGAGATTCAATCACAGGCAGCAAGGAAAGAAACCGTCATTACTGAAAGATACTTCTCAGACATTTAAACAGGATACAAAAGCTTTATGAAAGACAAAAAATGATGACAAAGTCTAATCTGAAATGATCTGATATGCAATCAGAAAATATAATCAGTAAAACAAAAGCAGGCGACGTTAATCTTTAAGTTCCAGCGTAAAAACAGTCAGAACAACTTCAGCTTTTGTATTTGTGACACATCTGTTATAAACCACTTTGTCAGATCTGAAGGGTTACGCAGAAGTTCCTCAGAACAAGTTTTCATTAAATCTGATAACCACAACACTTAAATACACTAACACACACACACATATCGCTAGCTACTGATATTACTCTGCTAGTTACTGTAACATGCAAGATAACAGTCATTATGTTTTTTATGACAGGTGGAGTTTAGTGTTTCTGTGTCAACATGATTTTTAGATTTGAAGGAGGGAGACACGATGATCTCAACCACATTCTTTAGAAATATCAACAAAGTTTCTTGGCAACTGACAATCACACACCTCTGTGACTAACGATGTTGCTCTGCTAGCTACACAAGCCACAAGCTAACCACCAAGGTGGTTTTGGCAAGGAGGAGGTGCAACAACAGCCTTGAAGTCCCGGTGAAATGGCAGTTTGAGCAACATTTGCTTTCATTTTAGTGCATATTTTTATGCAAAATCACAGTTTTAGCTTTGAACCAATCTGATAATGATAAATGTGGCTAAATGTGACTGAACTGTTGGCTAAATTTATATAACAACAAGTTCAAGATGAACAAAAAAGGAGATGGTTTTCATATGAAACTATAGTTAAAACATTCTAACATATTCTGCATGCATCGACCAATTACTGACAATTAACAGAGACACAAACTTGGAAATTATTTTTTATTTCACTGCAACTTTAAACCTGCTTTAACACATTATTTTGACCAGTATGAACACAGAATTTACACATAAGTCGATATGGCAAACATCTTAAATGAAATTTGCTTATTTACATTCACTCCATCACTCATTTGCAGTATAGTAATAAGTCTGATACTTACAATACGCTCTCATTTTAGTTCTTGATGTATCTGACTCTTTCCAAATGCTCAGTTCGCCCACCAGTCACTAATGCACGGTGCTGAGCTGGTAGAGTCAAGTGGGTTTATCATAGCTTTTTTTTGCTAAAATCAGCTCTCTGCTCTGTGCAGCTGTGAGAAACTGCAGAGTCGAGTAATAAATCTGTGAGTACATCAGAATGATCGACACCTTTCTTTACATAACATACTTATCTACTCAACATCAGTAAAAAAAATCCACCCAGACTCAAACACATACAGTATATGTTCCATTTCCAGTATCATTAAATAAGATAAGATAATAAATGTAAACATGGGTTAGAAGGGATACTGTCAGAACCTGTAAACCTGATGAAAAATCCAGGTGGATCTTCAGCAGAGGCGAGCATTGTGACCACATAAGGCGCCCGCAGGCCCTGCAGCCAGGGGCCACTGAGGCGTAACCAAGCGAATCCGAACGTTGAGCCTCTATTTGTCGAGGAGACAAAGGTCTGGTTTTCACTCTGAGGTCACAGTTGCATGGAGAAGAAAGCAGGACCCCGCCAGGTAAATAGGATGTCATTGTTCCTCGACAAAAGCATAGTCTTAACCCTGTGACCTCATCAGCTTTGGGAAATGCTTCTCTATTCTCAGTCAGTCATCAGAAGAGGGAGCCGGGCTCTTTTCAAGACACTGCCCAGATATCACAGGTATTAGTTCCCTCAGGGCCCGCCGGTGCACTTGTAGAACAGGATACAAGCTCTGCAACTCGTGGCAACATTGGCTGCTGTTGCTTTAACAGCCTTTAACAGCTTCATAAAGGAAGCAGTTATGATCCAAAGAAATACCTGATGCTCTGTGAACAACATGCATGTGTGAGGTTAATGCGGAGGTAATCAGATAATATAATCCATGACGCTCTAAACAGGTCACAAACCATATGGAAAAGCGAAGATTGGATACCATTTCACCTGAGTATTTGATTAGAATAACAGCACGTTTTGAAGGTTGTGCGGTACAAAAAAAAAAAAAAAAGCAGTGAGAAACGTTCAGCTGCCCGTCTGCATTCCTGTTCTTTTACTGCCCCACATTTCCTTCAAAAACCCATCAAAACGACTTTCAGAAAAATGCAGTATCACTTGTTCTGTGATCACGCTAATCTGAACGCTTTAGCAGATTGAGAGCTTCGAGTGCTGAAAGCAAAGGCAACTCAATCTTAGAATTTAAAAGGCTTTTTTTTTTTTTGCCTCATACAGCCTGCAGCCAAATGGCACTTGTGTTCTGACACGGCACATAAACACACACAAAAGAAGTTATTAGCGTAGATGCAAATCAAATTACTAGCAGTGTAAACTGCTATTCCTCCCTGCACTTGGGCCTGTAATTACTCTGGCTTATAGGACTATAATGAATGCTAATGACACACTACTGCAAGGCCATCAGCCGAACACTTGTGTGAGGTTGGGTGATTTTCACTTAAGTTATGAAAAGCCCATTTTGGTTCCGTGTAGTTTTCCCTTCATTTTGTACTCTGTGCAAGATTAAAGATAACAGGAATTTCAGTGAGGAACACTTGCAGGAAAAACATTTAGAGAGCAAATCATTTAAAAATTAAAGGCCATAATTGAATGCATTCAACCATATCATATATAAAGCATATTTTTGCATTTCAAAAGGGGGTTACAAATTCAACCACACAATGAGTCCTTGTGGAAATGACAACAGTTGCACAAGCCTCAGAACAAGAATCTGTCAGTGTTCCTCACCGAATGTAATTTAATTGAGCCAATCGCTGCTGCAGGGAAATCAGCACACACAATATAGATTGGCCTTGAAACTAAATAAAGCTAAAAAACTAAAGGAAAATAAGGTCGGTTTTGGGTCTGACATGGAAAAAGCAGCTGGCACAAACAAAATATTTCTGCCAGTGAGAGAAAATATTGGATATTTCAACAGCGACAACGTTGAGAAATACAGTCAATGTGTTTTTAAACAGAGAAAAAAGATGCCGTTGTGTTTGAAGTCATATAATCAACATTGGACCACGACAAGTCAGATTATTATTTTTCAAAAATAAAGTAAAGTTTTTAATAAATGCACACTGGTGTTTTTTAAGTACAGAATTGTTGAAAATTAGTTTAATATATTTGTTTGTCCAGACGTTTTGCCCATTTAACATTCTCATACTGTGTGTGATAATGCTTTAAAAAGCACATTAGTTTATCTTCTCTGCAGATTAAACAACACAGTACAACATGTCTCACCTTGATCTGCTGAGAATATGCTTATTGAATGATATGAGAGACTTTCTGGTGTATCAGCTACAACCTCTGTGGATTTTTTTCCCCTTAAAATGAAAAGCGAGCTGAAGCTCCTGATCGGCTGCTTGAATAAGGAATTTCTGATGACCTGAGTTAAAGGTCACCAGTGCAGAAGAAATGCTGCTGCAGAGAGAATCCAGGACAGCTACAGTCTGTGTGGATGACCAGGAGATAAGGAGGAAGAGGAGAGGATGAAGAGCGAGCGAGCATTCAGCATCAGTGCCAGTAAAACAAGCATGTGGACAGACGGGAGCTTTTCAGTAACTTACAAAGCTTTTATTAAGATGGATGAGGGCAGTAGTGGCTGGTTAAGGAGGATGAGTGGACTCCGTGTCACATTTTCAGCTGTTTAACGACAAAATTTTTAAAAACACATGATCTGCAGAGTCTCAATACTGAGCTGGCAGACCCTGATAATTACAGATACCTGCTGTTTCTGAACAGAAAGAAAAACTGAAGGAAACACACAAACAGAAAGAAGGTAAAAAAATTTTAACCAACATGCAACTAATTAAATTTTAGAAATATTTTGTCTAATTTGTCTGTAACAAAGACCTAATTTGGTTTGTTTTTATATACTTTTATTTTTAATATTGTCGCTTATCATTTAAAAAGATTAGTGCAAAAGTTTGCAAGGTTGATAGCTCACGTCCATTCATATTAATTTGAAGCTACATGCTAGAAAAAGAAGAAAAAAACAAAACACAATTTAGTCAACCAACACCACATGGGCACAATGGCTTCCTGTAAACTTGTCTCTTATGAAATGTTATGCTAAGCTAAGCTAACTGACTGCTTGCCATGGCTGTATATTTTCTGTAAAGACATAAGAAATGATTTAGTTTTCCATATTTCAAGCTTTAATTTGAAATATAATCTCCACATAGTTTGTATCCAAATACTGAAAGCTACATTTCATGCTGAGGACATCAGTTCTTACTGATGTGTTTCACTGTCACAGACAATTTGTCAGTTTTAGTAACTGATTTGTTAAATTTGAGGGGGATTGACTGACGAAACCATAACTTTACTAACTTGGGTCTGTGGTGGATTTCAGCATAGACAAACACTTTGTAGCCCAAAAACATGCGAATTCGTTTTTTTGTCTTGTTCTTTGTATATGTGTGATATAAACCACTGTTTTTTTATACTACATTTTACTTCCTGTTTTTTTGTACCGTCCTTTACATGCTTGTGATAACAGTGCCAACGTATGGCTGTGAAATCAATCCTGTCAAACCTGCAGCTTTAATCACAGCAGGACAGGAGCTGAGTGTCTGTTTGCTGCCTGGAACAGCACAGAAAACTGATAGTACGGACTTTTAAAAGCTGTCCTGAGGCCTTCTGTTTACATTTTGTGTCATACAGGAGTCCACAATTATATGTCCATACACATCACTGCAACAACAGAGATTTATGCTGCAGAGTCTCAACAATCTACTTAAACTTAAAGCATTTTCTCCCTTTAATCAGTGTTTGAAGAAAATGCTGTAACCTGCATCAAACAATCACATTCAACTGTTTCTGTGATCCCACTGATGGTTGAATTGCTGCTATTATGTCTATTACGGTAAGACAATTATAAGGTTACCATAGGAATAAGAAATTTTATTAAGCGTAGTGGAAGCAGTAATTAGTATTAAAGGTAAGCATCGTTAAAAGCAGGAAAGCTAATATGAAATGAAGCATTATCATGAAGTTTAAAGTTTAATTGATCCTATCAAAAAAGTCAGTTTCAAGCCACACATCATCTCTTATTTCAATTTAAAAACTGACTGACAACTCAGTGGGTTTCAAAAAAATTCATCCATATATCTGCTTACTGTTATGGTGTTGCTCCCAAATGACAGATTTTGTGCATTAACGCTGAAATTCAAATTTATTTGGGGCTTGGATGTGGATCTGTTGGTAACATTTGATAAAACTTCAGGTCACATAACTCTCATCATGCTTTTGTTAACAAACAGTTGCAGTTGTATGTTCACACAAAAAGTCTCTCCATCAGTTTTCGGTTGTGTTTGAACAGCAGCAAAGACGTCAGACTTTTTGTCAGTGGAATATTATTTCACTGAGTCTTTGCAAAACTTAAAAAGCACACCGGTGAACATGATGTGAAGCTATCAGACTCATGAAGGCCATTGATTTTCTGTGTAACTCCATTAACCCGGTGAACAAAGGAGGCGCTCCGCACATTGAAACAAACATTGTTTCAGTTTAAAAGTCCTTGGTCAGGTGATTATAAAACACAGTGAAAGACGCTGATTTAACTAAAAGATCAAGGTAAAATGAACAGGAAAAACATCAGATTGAATCATCACCACAGAAAAGTAACAAAAAACAGATTCAAGACCAACTGAGCAACATTTCTGCCTAAATGTTCTCACATTTTTACTGAAGGGTGTTTCATTAACTGTTAAATAATTACAATAACAGCTTATTTCGGAGAAAAAATACAACATTTAGCAGAAATGATCAGCCAAGGACAGTAACATGAACACATCTCCTCCATCACTGCTGAGGAACAGGATGTTTTTTTTTTTTTTCCAGACCTCGGTGGACAAAGCATCCGGAGTAAATCTCAGATCAAACAACAAGCTGAAAAGTTGGATCTCAAAATAAATAGCCTCTGTCAAAGAGGCTGCGGGTAGGAAAAGGGAAGAGAAGATTGTCTCAAATGAAAGACACCCCATTGAAATCCTATTGAGCTATTTTCAGTGAGGCCCAAAAAAGAGGCGAGAGAAAAGAGTGCACTGGTAAAGGTCAGCGTGAACCCAGATCATAGAACCTGAAACATGGCACAAAGATAAAGGCTGCTGTGAGAAATATATCAATTACGCCTTGACATTTTGCAGAGAGACAAAAGAGGCCTGTATAAAACCCCACGATGATGTGGTGCTGTGGCCGCCTCTTTAAAAGTCGCCAACACTTAAAACTGGTACATCACATCCTTACAGGAAGGAGGACGAAAAAAACGTTTGAGAGCAAAGCAAGAATTTAAAAGAGTTAATATCTTCAGCTCCATACTCTCATTTATCAAAATTTCCAATATGTGTAAAATATCACAGTACCGCAGGAAGAATTTTGGCCATTAACTTAAAATGTTGTATCTAACCTGGCTGCGAATTCAGATTATTTGGCCCATTTCATTTCAAAGAGGAAGTTTGAGTCTCGGCTTTATGCTCATAGAATCTCAAACGTTTTTTTTTTTTGGTCATTCATTACATTCACATGGCGGCCTGGCGAGTTGCTCATCCTCGACCCCCGAAGCCCGAGTCACTGCGAGTTCAGCTCGAGCAGCTCACACCGAGTGTTTGTCATGTGGTCGAGAGGCTTCTCACGTTCGGCGCTGAAATTAGTGCATATGTGGGAGTTTTTTAAACACAGCAGGGCTCGACTGGGACATAAAATCAGCCCCAGCAATTTTTTTTTGGCCATATTGTACTATTCCTCTACACAAAGACAAAGCTGAGTCGGTGCCGTCATGTTGACAAACAGGCCTGTAGCACAATATTCTGGGTCATAAACTGGACATTAGCTGTGTTTATGGGGTTTCTTGATCCATGTGTCTGCACTGTGTTGTAACTGTACTCATGAATCTGCAGGCGTTCTTAGGGGAGGTGCTAATGAAGTGAAACTGCCAAGATGACTGGTTGAATATTTTAGTTTCCACTATATGTGCTAGCTCTGTCTGAAGTCCTCAGACATTATTTCGTTTACTTTCCCTCATTGACTTCTTCATTCATATTTATTACCAGTGCACTCACTAGTACAACATGCATGGTGCATGTGTGCAGATGAAAGAGTTGCGTCTCATCACATCTCACTGAAATATTCAGTCTTATACTGATATTTCATATTTTGGCACAGATTTTTTTTTGTTCATCCATTTGTCACATACAAAATTCTGCTGATCATTCTGACAAAATATGCTTATTACCTCGTCAATGCAAGTGAAAAACTAGATTTGTCAGATGACTTCTGCCTTAAAGGAGAACCACGTTTACAACTCCCACCATATTTTTTAATAACGAAACAAAAAAATTTCCAATTAAAAGAAAT
>JAPZDV010000021.1:25213023-25224903 GCA_029814665.1 Acanthurus lineatus | reverse complement strand
AATACAATTCTACAAATCTGTATCAGCGAATTATTAATTAATTTTTGTTGAATGATCTGTTCTAGCCTTGTGAGATATCAGTTTTCATTCCTTTTACCACTTTTACAGAAGATCTCAAGAGACCGTCAGTTCAAAAGACGGTTCAATTTAGAGTTCCCACTGGAAATGGTTTCAGAAAGTCTTTGCCATACGTTTGGCTTTGATGTGTTTTAACTGTCGTAATCTTTCTGTTCACAGAGACGGAAATAAAACTCTGTTAATATTTCCATTGTAAGTGCTTTTTTTCCCCCCTTGACTTCACATAAGATACGTCACAAAAAGATTATCACAGTAACATCTTTGTTAAACTTTTGATTTTGTTGGTCAATTCAGCATCACTATTTTCTTTTATCAATAATCTCAATTACTGTATATTATTTAAAGAAAAAGATCTACTTCTACGTTTCTTTTCTTGCTGTTTTCTTATAATTTTTTTGACAAACTTGACCTTTTTTTTCTAAGAAAGATAAAGATTTTGATTGAATCCCAGCTAATCTTCAGTCTCTGGAGTCTGACCTCCATCATGTTACAGCAGGAAGGTGACTCGCCGTCAAAGGGTCAACGAATCAGCTTCAGACCCGACGGGTCATTTATTAATGAAAGAAAAGATTGATTTCCTGTCATATGCGTTTATTCCTCTGTTATTTCCAGATGGCAGTTGTCTTTTTCGCTTGTGTTGTGACCCTCACTTTGCTCTCTGATGAGTGTCACATTTAGATATATATGCATCCGCAGGTAGATCTTTGATAGCTGTTTATTCAAAGCAAAGCGAACTTGAAAAGGGGATATAACCTCGACTCAGAACTCTGGAGGGACGGACTAAGATTGAAATTGGTCTGACTCTCTCTCTCTCTCTCTCTCTCTTTCTCTCTCTTGAATTGAGGGTCCATTGTAGTTCGTCAAACAAAAGGTTTTTATCAGAGGCTCTTAATGTAACCCCCCTCCCTTCACTCTCACGGCCACCAACTCGTTCTTCTCTTCCTCTCTTTTCTCATTCATTTATTCCACTGTGTGTGGAAATAGGCTGGGCAACAATTAATTTCAGAGTGAATTCAGGCAGGATCTATTACCCCCTCTCTGCCTCTATTGCTCTAATGGAAATCTATTTCACTTCGCTTTTGTGTCCAATATAATTTAATGCCCATTTTATTAATGGCCTGAAATAATTACGGAAGGCTTTTGTGATTCTTGAGTATGTTTCATTTAATTGTGTAATAAATGTCTAATCAGAGCTCCCATCTGAAGCCATTATGGCATTAAAATTAACAATTACGCCACAAATGTCTTGGTGAATGCGTTGGGGTCTATAGAAATCGTTGCTGATAACAAGACACATATAAATCATTCATGAGAATTTTTTTTTTCAGAGAAAAAGCGGAGTGAGAGATAGGAGGATGGGTGGGAGAAAAAAAAATGAAGCGGGGGAAGAAAAGAGGAGAAGAAAGAGGCTGAGTTTTCTTTATTCCATTGAAAAACCGGGGATGGCCAAAAGATAGGGCATTTTAAAACTGTGTCACCCTCTCCAGTCCCTTTCTTCCCCTGTCTCTCTCTATCTCCCTTTAATTTGCCTTCCTCTTTATTTTTGAAGTGACAGATTTCACTTTGGGAATTCATTAACCGTTAACTTGGGCGATAAAATATCTATCAGGCCCTCTGCCCGGTTCCTTTTGCTAAGCTGCGTGGCGCTCCGGTTCAACGTTGTGGGTGACCAAAGGCAATTAAAGAGGCTTCACACTCTCTCTCACTCTCCCAGTGTCACTTGCTCAGTGAAAACAGCAAGGCTGCTCAACGTACCAGCAAGAATTGTTTTCTTAGTAGCCAAGTATACAAATTTCATGGTATGGGGAAACTCCATCTGCCACTAAAAACCCTCGTCAGTTCCTCTGTGTCATTTCCAAGCTAATATACTACAATTGGTTTTGGTGAATCTATTTTAATAGCATAAGGTTTTGGCCTTCTTTGTTCTCTATTACCATGATGCACAAAGGGCCTCCCTGGGCAACGGATTGCAGCCTGGTCCTAACCAGACTCTTTCAAGTGACGGAGTCGGGGATGTGACTTTGATGTAGATGAAGCGTCATGTTAATGAGAAGGTTGATTTTACTCTCCATCAAACACCCCATTTTAGAATCAAGCAATCTCGGATAAGTTGGTTGATATCGACCATCTCTGACTCAGGCTGGACGAACGCCGCCACCGCCGTCACTGCTGCCGCTGCCGGAGATTCAAGAATTCACCAACCAGTTTGTCACATACTGCTTCAGCATGGAAAGATCATGACTGGGTGAAAAGTAGAGCTGTTTCTGATGCTGATACCAGTTTCAGAAATGCCTCTGATAGGCTTAAAACACTGGACGGTATCAGTGAGTATTCAAGTCCACACATTGATCTGATGTATAACTATGAGCCCAAACATAAGATCTAAACCTGACGAGCCAGATGTTTTGTTACACATAAACATGAAAGTCATCCTCTGGAAACTGTTTGGAATAGTTCATGCACTTTTAAAAATACCTGACAGGTAACTGGACAAATCAACTGTTAGTCACAGTCAATATCAGACTAACTTCAACCAATCAGATCAATGTATCATATAACATAAGAACTGGAACCAGTTGTTTCATCAAACTTGCAGCAGCCAGTGAGCAGTGAGCCTCACAAGGTAAACAGGATCCTGCTACCCTCACTCATTTTTTACTGCATAAACAGCAAAAATCAGCCCACAAAGTTGACTTAAGTAACTTCAACCACACATCAGCAAACTTTTATTTGTCCTTTTCTATACCATTTTGGTAAGTGATGTAAAAACAGTTGTTTTTCCTCCAGAAATCAATTCTTCTTCAATCTAAAACAGAAGCCAACACAGCAAATTGTGCTCTACATCCTCTGGAAACTTCAGCTTATGGAGGACTTTGACAGCATAGTTCACCTGAAGGATACATTGGGGAAAAAAATCCAAAATATACTACAAATTTATAATAGAAATTGATATAAGTAACATTTTGCATACAGTGTAAGTTTTAAAATTTAAACTAAAACTTTTCACCTTCTAGTATTCACCATTAAAACTCAACATTAGTCCAATAATTTGAAAGAGAATAATTGTTATTATTCATCTAAAATATATCAAATTATGCTGCACCGCTAACATTTGTTTGGTACAACTGCAACAAGTCTGCCAGATCAGTCATTCCTTTCTTTGGAGAGCTTTTAACATATTTCTCCAGTATAGAAGGACAAGAAAAGTACAAGCTCAATAACTAGTTTCCTGTTTGAAAAGTTCAGCAAACCCTCTCTGTTATAATACTCAGACGCCTTTTACAATCAGTAACTGTTAGACTGTCATTATAATGATATCAGAGGGTATCTTGTATCCTTGATCGTTCAAAAAGTTCTCATCAGTCCAAAGAAAATCCATAACTTCTCTTACACAATGAATTCTACTTTAAAAATGTTCATAAAGTGCATTTAGATGTGACAAAACACAGATGAAAAAGTTTGAAGTGAAACACGGTAACAATGTCAGTGTGAGAGGTAAAACATCTCAATATGAAGCTGCCGATGACATTCACTTCAGAGGTTGACCCGACTGATTCACCGCCACAACATGAGGCTTCAACAATCACTGCTCAGGGCACCGCCAAAACGCTGCGGAGGCTTTTCCAAGGTGAGCCAAAGATTTTTAAAGTAATGAATACGACTTTTTTATATTCTCAGGAGCCTCTGAAGGCAGAGTTTTTAAAATACTACAATATAACCTTGGCAAAAACAAAAAGTTGTGCTATTCACTGTGATTGATCAGATATCTAAAGCAAGTTTTAAGCCTCGACAAGTGGAGTTTAATGCTGTATTGATGGATATAAAAAATTAAAGAGGTGAATACAGTTCCAATTGAAAATGACACTGGGGCCAGCAAAATGCCTTGAGTGGCAACTCTTTCAGAAATACTATAGAACAAGAGCTGCTTGTGTGTCCGTTTCGAGCAAGGATTTGTGGGTTATGCTCTTTTAATAAAATAGACAGTTAAAGATTTTCGTCCAACAAGTTGACACTAGAGATCGTTATTTAAAACGAGCACAATCGCCGTCTTTTATCCTTCAACTCATGTCCAGTATTTGGATATTTAAACCAATCATTGGTACATAATTTGAATCAGACATGGAGAAAATGTAGCATCAATGAAACCTGAAACTAAAAGAGGAAAATGATCGGTGAAAACTTTGTTAATATTCATTGACGTGCAGTGCTGGATTGTTTGGTTGACCCATCAAACCTTGCACAGGTTATCAAATACAAGCTGTCCTTCTGTCTATTCTAATATCGAGAGTCTACATGAGGTGTAGCTGTTTACGCCCACAGGCACTGAGGGAGAAATGCCAAAACGAACACAAATCACTGCAACCATCTCAGCTATTTACTACATTTCTCCTTATTAGTGTTTCCTTTGTCCAAACAGATCGTCTCCTATTTAATTATGCATTTAACTGATGTGCAAGTTAACCTTGGCATTTGCACAAAGACACTTGTGTCTTTGTGATCACACCTCACACCCCCACCTCCCCAACTCCCACCTCTTCTTCCAACCAATTTAATTCCAAGCTCCAGATTTCATGGTCAATTTTATCTCACTCACTCTCAAAGAGTCCATCATCAATTCTTCACAACTTTTCATGTCCCCTTTCTCTGCAGATGCACTGCGAAATTGCCTATTCAGGTTATTAAATAACTGTGACTGCTATAAATTTACGGCAACAGCCCGAGCTTTGAATATGCATTTGGATTGCTGACCTCCAGCAGCAATTAGTCTTAGTCTTTGTTTATCCTTTAAACAGATCACACAGCTCTTTTCATTCTTTATTTCACACACTTTGTTTCAGCGTAGTTAAAGGACTGACACAGGCCGCTCCCACGTGCATCCATCCGAACTAAACACCAACACAACCTCTTGTTTCAGTTCGTATTTGGATGAAATATCACACCAAGAAAGGCAGTTATGTGCACATTTTAAACAAACATGGGAAAGCAGGTTAACAGTTCATGGACTGTCAGTTTTCTCAGAAATTTTGAGATACTGAATCAGTGGATATCTTGAATATTGGAATTATTTTAACAAAACAAAGAGAGCCCAAAGATTTTTGTTTTGCTCCAAAAATAAATAAAAAACAAGGTGGAGTCATTCTGGAAGGCAGAGGGTTTTTAACTACAGACAAGTATTGAGTTTTGCATCATGGTCGTCGCCATCTTGATTATTTTGGAGACAGAATTGACCATATTTGGACAAGGAGGTGGAGTTCACCCCCTTGCTACCAATAAATCTGTGACACCCAGCAAGACCAAGCCCTTATTTATGCAGAACTTTAGGCCTCAATATAATTTAAATGAGTTAGTCGTATGAAAGTTAACCCCCTTACTGCTTTTATAAATGAGGAAATGAGCTGAATACACAAAAACATAGATTTTACCAGGCCGTTGCGTATTTACAGGTGATATTGACAACATTTATAGCTAGTATATCGTCATTTATGCTAATGTAGCTATTCAAGGATTGAACCTGATATTTCTCTGGTTTTGATAATCTACCCAGTAACAACACTATAGTTTAGACTGAAAGGACTTTGACTGATGTTACTTGTTGTGTGTAGTTGGTTTAGATTTGCTGAATTGTACCTTTTTACTTTATGATCAGACACTTTAGCTAATGAACCTACAAGCTAGCGCTACATCAACCCCCAAGCCTCAGAGGTCGATGACAACACCTGACATCAACATAGTTATGCTATTGGCTAAGAGATCCTTCGGCCATATCAGATCTTGTCAATAAACTCACTCAAATTTAAATATTATGATCATTTTGGACCCGTCAAAATTTTTTAAATAACTATTTCACCTTCATAATTTTTTTCTGCACCTTTCTTAAAGTTCTGTGTATGTATTGTTTTTTTTAAATTGTTTGTTTTCATGCAGTTGTATATATATATATGACCTTTAAACTTGTTTAATTCTGCTTATTTATTCATTTCTGTTGGGCATTTTAATATAAGACTGTATTAGGATTAACTAATTGAGCTAAATGAACTTTTTGTAAGTGATTTTGTTTAAACTGTGTCTAACAAACACAATCTGTACTCCAGTGTTGTTAGTTTATTTGTTTTCCTGGAAAAAGGGTGGGTTTTTTTCACTGTTTTTCCTGCCAAAGCTGCTTTATACAGCTCTATAGTGGAAGAAGTAATAAAGATAAAAGCAATATCCTTATGACACTTAGTCACACAGTCTGAGTCCTCTCCTTTGTCTTTAAAGAGACCATGGGCTATAATTGGAGACCAGTGCACATCGTCTCTCGGCTGAGAGGGTAAATGAGGGATCCCTAGACTCCAGGATTACCCTATTATTGAGAAGACGTTCCACTAAGCCTCCACCACTGACACATATTCCTGTTCTATGGCCTATTCACTTTAAAATATGTCTTGTCAGGGAGGCTTACAGAAATCTACATAATCCTTTTTCATCACAATTAAAGATACCACTGAACAATAAAATTGCTTGCTCTCTGGTTTGTTTCATGTTGCTTAAAGAAAAAAGGGGGTGAGGAAAATGCGGCTGAGCGTTGCTGAAGGTTGCAAAAGGCTAAAATGAATTTTGGATTTCGTCTGAGGAGCAAAGAACTTGATAACATTCGCTAACCTTTACAAGTGTACAGCTGTCCTCTGAAACAGGGGGGTGAAATGTTATGTTTTGCGAAATGTCCAGATTTTGGTATTTAACAAAAAGTTATTATTATGAAAACACTTGAGACCAAAGTCAGTAATATTTGTCACATTTCAAATATTGGAATTTTGGAGGAGAAAATAATGATTAAAAAAAAACTCATAAAATAAATGGGCATTAATTTTTTAGTTTGTTTTGTTTTGTTTTTACACTTTTTTTTAAACAGTTCTAATCACATTAACATGATCACATGAACCTGAAGTATTACAAGTAAAAGTACTTACAATGCAAAACGGCACCTTTTTGAGTATAATTTTATTATTTACTTTTATTCCATGTTGTTGATTCTTGTAATTAGCATTCTGATGTTATAGCTGAATAAGCTGGATTTAACTTTTACTAATTTAGTGTCGGGTCATTTAATCTACACAAACAGAATAAATAATTACAAGCTGTGTTTGTATAATAAAAGACTTGCAAAATAACTACAAATGATTAATCTAGCAGAATAAAAAATCCAAATGTGTACTTCTAAAGTGCTGATGTATAAAACAGCATGAAATTAAAGTATTAACTTTAAAATCCTTTCTAAAGGAATGTTTACAATCACTCTGTTCACAGTTCAACATTAAATATATACGTCAACGCTGAGCTGAAAAACTTTGGTAATGTTATGTGAGAAAGAATAAAAACTGATTATTACAAGTATTTTCATGCACACTATAAATAGAAGCAGAGAAAAAAAAACGCCATGTCTCTTTCTTCTTGTATCAACTAGTCTGCTCATCAAGTCTGTACAGTGAAAAATATGCAAGAACAAACAGGTTAACAGTCAGACTTACAATTACAGCTGACTGTATAAATATATAACCACAGTTAATGAGACAATTGTCATGTGACGGCTGTGATGATCATTCTGTATGTGCAGAGGATTCTGGGTATCATTTCAGCCATAAGTTGTGTTATTTAATAGCACAAAACATCAAAGGTTCTGTCAGTACGTGAGAGTTGGCAGAGAAATCAGCAGGTTAATTACCATTAAATTACTTGAAGTAGTTTTAGAAAACAATCAATCCAGTAGACTTCGTTTATAGGCAGCTAAAACCGGATTGTCTTGTGTCCAGAAAATCGTCCACATGATCATGTGTTTACAGTCTTGTGCTTCCATTTGTGTCACCAACTTGAATTATTTGTCTTAGTCTGGACAGTTTTCAGTTAGTGATATCCGGTTTTACAGGATGACCATCAACAAAATAAAAAAAGAGATCATGATGTGTGAATGAATGTGGGTACAGGGACATATAAACAGATAGAAGTTTCATTAGTTTATACATTTCACACACCGAGTTTCTTCACACCATCCTAATTGTCATTTCATTGCTTTCTGAACCAGCAGAGCATTCAGTGAGCCTCAGCACAGACGAGCAAAAATGATTTCCACCAAAACAAACAGCAGCTGCAAACAGGAGCGACTGGAATGAAACTCTTGAAAGCTACCAGTTAAACTTCCAGTCTATTTTTATGTAAACATTCTGTCCATTAAAAGACAACAGCATGACCAGTGGCTCTGTGAGGCTGCAGGCTACCCAGGCTAAACTCAGATGATATTGTAAGCATGCTAAATGTTGCTATTTTATTGTATAGCAGATTGTGTGTGTGTGTCTGTGTGTCTGTGTGTGAGTGTGAAAAACCGAAAGAAGTAAATTTTTTGACTTTCTGTTCATTTTTTTTCTGCACAAATCAATTTCATATGGCCAGCTGGTTTGTGTGCACGGGTGTGCTTATTATCACACTCTTACCATAAAAAATAGCATCTTGTGGCTGCATTGCATTATGGTCTATTGAAGGTACAGCATTGCAGGAACGGGTATGTCTCCTTCCTCTACATGCGACCGCGGCGGCGAGCGCATAAAGAAGTCCTTGCTCTTTGACTCTGAGAGGCCGACACCAAAACATGACATCTAACACTGATGTTCTGCTTTCCAACGACCTGTAATGAAAATTTGAAAACCTGACAGTGTCTGCCGAGTAATTCACGGCCAGAATGCACTATTGACTTACACTCCCAGAGTTTGTAACCCTTTTTAAGGAGTAAGAGCAGTGAAGTTAACAAGTAACACACAATCCACAGTCTCCTGCAGGATTATTTGAAGTACAGTGCAGTGAGGAGGGCAAACATAATCTTGCTCAGAATGCCCAAAAGCCTGAGTTTTACATCCGCTGCTTCTTTCATCTCTTGTATTCTCTGAATCTTTACCTACAGTACGAGGTCGGTCGGTGTCAGGACACGAGCCCAGCGCCAGAACACCAACACAGGATAAACACAGCCCTGTTTCTCAGCACTCCACCGCCGTGACAAACCTCCACCTTCAACGTGTCTGCACAAAAACCTGATGCTCGAGAGCTACATCTGCCCCCAGGTGTTCTGCTGTTTGTTTCAAAATCACTTTGCAAGTTATTGCCAATGTCACTGATCATCTAAACTGTCAGAATTACTGTTAGTATTGTAAGTTTCTGTAAACCCGCATATGCTGGACCTTTTTATTTCTCTAAGATTTCTTATGTTTTTTAAATAATGCTTCTGTGGTTGAAGTCTGGTAAGAGATAAGACGTGTTTGAGCTTAAAATACCTGGTTATGTCACAGCAAAAAAAGGCCGTCACTTTAATAAGTTGAACACTTAAAAGATTGATATGATTTGTAAAATATGTATAAATTTAATGAGCATGATTTTTAGACATGTATAATATAATCTTTTAATTCTGGAGACATGTCTAAATCAGTTTGTGTTTCCTTAAAATGAAGCACTGTCAATTTTGCTTCACTTGATGGTGATGCTAGTAAAGTTGGTGGCTCTGTATCATTCTTCGTTATTTTATAATGTGTTTCTATTACTCTCCCTCTGTTTGCAAATATAATCCCAACTAATGACTTCAATTGTATGCAAACATAAAATCAAATTAATCACCAATTTTTTAATTTACCTTAAGAATTAAGCTGCAACAAACATCAACTGCTAAAGTTTAATTGTACACTTATCAATACTACTCTTGGAATTATTATAAACAACTTCATATGTGGAAGAAGAAGATCCTTATTTCATCACAGAAAACATAAATAGTCTTACTAGACTGATCTAAAACTAAAAAAACAAACAAAAACCCAGCACATCTGTGTTTGGATTTACATTTTAAACTGTATTTTGCGTCATGCTTTATAAAATGTACTAATGCTGCTTTGTCTCCTTGTGTTGTGTCAGGACCTGCAAACATCATCATGTAGGTGTAAGAACCTAAATCTCAAGCAAATACAGTGAAAACAGAAACTCTACTGAGCTTTCCTAGCGAGCCCTTCAGTCTAACCTTTCTATATGTAATCTCAAATGGTACAAAGTTTGAAGTTGTAGTATTCCTGCCTGCAATCTGCAACCCTCAGGTCTCTCAAATTGCAGCTCTTGTTTTTGTTGTTTCGTGTGTAATCCTCGAAAGTAAAGCTAATTATCTGCAGGAGCATGTCTTCCAAATACCAATTTGGAACTGTGTCTGCAGCCGGGTGGTGTCTAGAAGGGATGCAGGAGATTTTAAGGAGGTAATCTCCATTCACACTGTATTCTCAGTGGCTGCTGGTGGCTTCGGTTCAGAGTGAATGTGAAAGTCAGAAAACTGTGTTTTTATTTAAGTGCCAGGCAAAGGAAGGTCGTCACACTGTTGAGCCAAAAGAGTCATGAGTCAAGCTGAGTCTGACGTATGAAGACCTCAGATCTGTGACTAATGATGCTACATGTTACATTTTTACATCAGAAGATCATGTTTGTATTGTATGTATGTATAATTATAATGTGAGAATATGGAAACTCTTTGTAGCTTCTTTGTATTTTTTAAAGTTTGTCATAGACGCTTAAAATTTACATAAATTTATTTTCCATTAAGCTAAACAAAATTCTGAAAGTCAGTAAGTAAACTTGGAGTTTGGTTCAGATGCTCTGCAGCTCTTAAGCAGAAGGTCAGAGGTCAAACAGCCAATTAGAGCAGTTAACAGAACCTGGTGAGTAAAAAAGACAAAACAGGTATCTAGTGGTAAAAACCAGGTTAAGATTCTTCACAACTCATCCATTTTGTAGTAGTAAAATATTTAACAATCATAAGTAAAAACATTAATTACAAAATTCATCAAATGTGAAAACTCACCAAGATGCTTTTACAACACAAGTGACTATCTGAGCTTTATTTTTATTGTCTGTAAAAGTCGTAAAAACTTCCCAAAATGTGTCGGTGAAAGAACCACCGTTATTTTAAATTAATTTTAATACAAAATACAGATGTTTAAATAAGTACCCAACCAGAAAACATTTCCAATTAGTGCCCAAAAATGTCAAATCTAGACTTTTTTAGCTACAGGACAATTTTTTAAGGAACTTCCTTTGAAAATTGACAGCTGCATTTGAACTCTTTACAAAAAACTAAACTAAAATGAAAGAATTTGTCTAGAATTTGACCTCGGTAGCATTCTGTTGCTCAATACAGTGAAAGAGAAACTAGAAACTGTTCATGTAAACAAGAGGTTAACACAGCACATTCAGTAATCATGGGACAAAAACTCTGCTTTGTCAACATTGCTAACAAAGGTCCTGAACATTTTTACCGCAGGGAGCTGAAACTTGTTTGTGACTGAAAGACCAAAATGTACAGAAAAAGCTACAATAAAAAATAAATAAATGTGTGTGAGGTGTGATCCTTTCATGGAAGTCTCTTTCATACCCAACAATATAACTCTCACCTGTTACCAGTGAATCTGTTTACCTGTGGAATCTTCCAATACAGGTGTTTTTCAGTACCTTGGTAACTTTCCCAGTTTGTTTTTGTTCCTGTCTCAACTTGTTTAATATTTAATGCTGTCATGAAATTAAGAATAAACAAAAATGTACAAAAATCACTAAAGTTGATGAGGTAAAATATTACATACTGTTTATTGTGTTTGTAATGTTTTTGTCAAAAATGATTAGCAAACAATCACTTTCTGTGTTATTTAGATTAACACATAAGTCCAACTTTTATGGGAAACTTTTGGAAATTATGAGGAAATAACAACCGTATAATGTGTGAGATCTACTTTCTGTATCTCTCGGATGTTTTGTGGT
>JAPZDV010000021.1:25194578-25211625 GCA_029814665.1 Acanthurus lineatus | reverse complement strand
AGATTTTTGCAAAGCAGTTATCTGGATTGTATATGATAATAAAGATGTACCTAATAATTTGCAAATCAGTGAACATATTTTGAAATGCAGTACACTATTTAAAATTTTTGGATATTTAGCACTCATACTAGTTGACTTCAGCTCATCAGCTGTGAAGATTTGCTGCTCTTCTTTTTTCTGATATGATTGTTAACCGAATTTTAACAAATTAAAACAAATATTTGCCAAGAAGTATTTCCCATCAGTTGGACATTTATATAAATATTTGTAACCAAAGAAACAATTTCAACATGAAATATCAGCTCTGGTGAGCTTTAATGGTGTTTCCTGACCCTTGGACAGAGCCATGCTAACTGTTTCCTCTGCTTCAAGTCTTTATGCTAAGCTAACTGCCTCAGCTAACTGCCTGCAAGAAGATAATAATTATATTTTCTAAATTGTTGAACCATCCCTTTAACTTGTGCTTGAAACACTGTAATGTTTTTTAAAAAATGTGTTAAATCAAACGGAGTCTGCTTCCTCATTGGTCGGTTTATCAGTTAGTCTATTTGGTTTCTGCTTCTCATTAAAAAAACAAATTTATTACAGAATTTCTGGGTTTTTAAATTGTTCCTGGGATAAATCATCAGTATTTCTGTTTCAGTCACTCCTGAGCTCAGGCAATTTAAACTGTCAGGCGAGCACAACAAAATCACTGTCAGTGCCACATAATTATTGAGGAAGAAAGAAAGAAATAATTAAATGTGAGTCACTTACACAAGCTCATTAAAGCTTATGCTATCCACTCTATTTTCCTTTTGGTTTGAATGAGACAAAGAGAGAACAATATCCCATTAAAGGCTGTTTCCACATCCTATTCATTTGAATTGGTACTGAAGTGTCAGTGTTTTTCTGTGGATTAAAGTCTGATAGCACTCGCAGGAAGAATGATTCCCCCGTTTGAAGACTGGTGAATACACACAAGGAAAGACAGAGAAGAACAGACAGAAAGAGAGACAGAGAGAGCAGGAAACATAATGGAAGAATGCTTCTAATGCACCGTCTGCAGAGGGTGAATTAGGAGGCAAATAGTGTGATTACTGTGTGATGTGCTGCTGCTGCTGCTGCTGCTGGTGGTAGTGGCGGTGATGGTGGGATCTTGCCAGCCCAAGGATGCAGATAGAAACCACCAGGGGTACAGGAGGGGAGCAGGCAATTGTGATTTATGGGTAGCAGCGGGCTGATAAGGCAGCTCCCTTCATTTAATGCCTTATCGGCTGCGTTAAAGAAAGGCCACAATTTGCAGCATTCTTAAAAGCCCCAGATGTGACTAATCTCTGCAACCTTCCAGACAATCTGTCTCAGGAAAAAAACTATAGATCACCCACTTGTCTTACTGATCTCGGCCTTTTTCTCCCTTCAGCACAAACCACAGAGGAAAATGGTGGCGGAAGAAATTTGTTCTTGTTTGAATTTAACTGAAAAGTATTTGGCAAGACAATAGGTAGAAGTTTAAAGTATCTGTTTTTTTCAATACTTTTCATAACCATATATATGAAGAATTAATATTAAACATACATGTTGCAAAGCTGCAAAATGTTGCCGCTGATGTGCATAATTTGATAGACTGTCTGCTCATAGCAACTGAGGCATTTAATGAAAATATTTGGGTCAAATAAGCACTAATTTTTCAGGTTAGTGATGTGTTGTAGTTTGTTTAAGTTTAGTAAGAAAACAGCATAAACTGGGATGTTTTTACTTTATAAACATTCAACCAAAACCACAATGTTTCTTTAACTTTAAAGTAATAGTTTGATGTTTTGAGAAATTTGCTTATTAGAGACTATTTATACCATTTTAAAGGCAACCAGTCAGTTCTTGCCAGTAAAAGCAGTGGAGATCATAATAGAACAACAGTCGCAGTTTGGTTAGGTTAGGAGTGAAGTACAAGCTATGATCCATCCAATCCTGACCTCCCTACAGTGACTTTGTTGCACTAAATTTATATTTTGTTCCAGTTATTATCGCCCCCTGTTGGCCATGCACCTTCATACACATGTATTTTTCAGGCCTAGGCGAAGCAAAACGTGAAACTATCACTCTTTCCTCTTGCGGACAGGCAGGTCTGTTGCACACTTTTGCTTGAGACTGAGCTAAAAAATTAAAAAACAAAACAAACTTGAGCAATAATCACCTGAGTGGATTAAAAAGGCTCATTTAAGTCGCCACAGAGGGGAAAAACCTCCACACAGACTCTTAATGATGGAGCTTCATTTGCAGACACACACACGTCTCCAGCGCTGTGCCTCCAGGTGTCTCGGCACTGTTCTACCAATAAAATGGAAACTTGACATAGCTGCGGCGCTGATCAATACTAATCACAGAAATAATTACTCACTGGAGCTTAGGTATGCCATTGATTTTTAAGGCAGTTGTTTGCATTACTGTCATATCTGATCTCAATAATCTTAAAGGGCTTTTTTTTCTTGAAGTTTAAGGTCCTCAGCCATGTTGTGTAAAAATGTATGAATGTCATTGCAAGGTCTAATCAATGTGTACTGATGTATTGAGCACCAGTTAAAGTGACTTTCATGTGCATGGCTGTTTCCACGGATGGACTTGGACTAAAAAAAAAAAACTCTGAATTTTCACAAGAGAGCAGGTGAATATTGATCAGTTCAGCCAATTTGTCAGATAAACAATAGTGCATTTTCCTTCAAAATTAACTGGACAACACTGACACAATGCTAACCAGAGAGAGAGATTTCACACAGCAGTTTCTATATTGATAACCAGCAAATTTTTCCACTCCACTAATTCACAAATCAAACACCACCAGGCTCATTCCTCAGCTGAGTTTCTGCTAATAGTTTATGTGCAAATAGGTAGAAGGAAGTGGAGCAGTGTTCATCTTCAGGTCAATCATCTGCAACGTGACGGCGCCTGGTAATCCCTCCTGCTCCATCATTCACCTCTGTGGTTAGCACGAGTAGCTACGGTCCTCCAAATGTATGCCATATTTGACTTTAAAGGGCTTCTCTTTCTTTAAATTAAGTGCATATATTTATTTTTTATATGCCTCACTGTGTTCTACAAGTGTAATTAGTCTGGGATAGTCAGCAGTTGATTTTTTTCCCACTCCATTCTTAAGTATTCATGGAAGCCAGTGATCTGACAAATGGAATTTTTCAGCACGGTGGCATCTTGCATCTCAGACCTTATTCCAACAGATAATCCTGTTTAAATACCCGGCCTGGTTTACGCAGCCCAGGTGGGGAAAGATCAGCAGCAGCATTTGAATGCTTATACATGCATACTTATACATGTGTGTGCACCCTCGCCCTCTCTTATTCCTTCATATAGTCGATGCAAAGTGTCAAACAATGCAGGATATTTGAGGCTTTGTGATAATTTCATCATTGTGGAATAAACAGAGAGGATCCTGTCTGTATTTTCTGTTGCGTTCAAGGCTCAGCGGTCACCTGACCTCTCTGCTCCTGTAATGTCCTACCTGCTAACAGTATTTGCCTCTGGGTTGACGTTAGCGGCCTTGACTTTGCCGCGCCGGTCTACTCTCAGTTCACCAGGCTAATTCATCATGAGCAGCTCCTTTAACATCAAGGTCGGTTACATAATGAGAGGGGGGGTCAGCGCGATAAAAAGCAAAGCTGTGATTGGATCGGGTCCAAAGATGACCACCTTACAGTTTCACATTTACCCCGCGACCTCTGCGTTTTAACCCACAGTCCTCGCTGCTGTGATGTTCCCCGCATCCAAACGTGCCGCCCACCGAAACGCTGGCAGCTTGCGTATTGTTTACTCGCCTCTCTTTGTTGTCCCGGTCCGCTGGGGAATATGCTACAAGTGAACTGGCATTTGACAGGGCTTGCATGATGTGGGAGGAGGAGGTGGGGGTTGGTGCAGCATGTTGGGAGTCACCTATTTCCTCAGGAGGCAGAGCCTTTTGGTCTGTTTGGTCCACAGTGTGTGCACCCCATCCACTCAGCCTCCTGCCCCCTCCTCCGTCTCCGTCTCCCTGTGTTTCCCCACCGCTCCAGCCCGCCTGCACGCCTGACAGACAGACAGATGTTATCTGTCGTGCATCTCCAGCTCTGGGCCTCTATCACTCTCCACAAACAGCCCATTGCTTGCACACAGGCTGCAAATTCCGTCTGCCTCTCTCCCTTTAGATAAGGGGCAATATCAGTGACAGAACATATTTTATGTATGAAATGTAGCTCACAACAAGCAGTCAAGCATTAGGTTTGTTTAAATAGATGATCTTTATCATCATTCTTTCAACACAGAGTTTTGACATTGTTCTCTGTTTATTTTTCTTTGCACACAATTCCTCTTTTTTTTTTTTTTAAATGCTATCTAGACCCACAATTGGCTTTTAGAGAGGCTCCTGTCCGGGGGTTGAATTCATTGCTATTTTAATTATAGCCGTTCAGTACAGCAGGACAGACTGTGAGGAAATATTTCCAGCTCAGGCGCAGTTGTAGTTCTTCCTCCACAACCCATAAAGTCAACATTCCAGCGGATTATTTGCCGGGGATTTTTCTTGTCAAAAGAAGCGACACTATTCCCCCTACTGTTGGCTGTTGTTAGCATCAGATATTGGATGATTTCCATTTAGTGCTCAGGTTATGCTTGTCAGTTTGTGCCCAGCATTTTTGTAATGATGGAAATAAGATCTTACATATGCCACGAGTCTAGCTGACATAATAGTTTGGCTTGTGTGTGTTTGTGTGTGTGTGTGTTTGAGGGAGATGGTGAAGCAGCAAACAACAAAAAGCTATTAAGAGATTTGATATTCATGCAGTTAACACACTACTTTCAGTTTTTGTTTGGATAATTAAATGCAGTCAAATAAAACAAAGATTTATATTAACTGCCATTTTATTTTATGTTTAGTTCCTCTTTAAAAATCCAATAACATATAAGTTACTGTACATGCTCACTGATTGGATGTGTCTTTTTGGATAATTCAAGCCTTGTTTTGTCATGAAAATCCTCATACGTCCTGTTGGGTTTGCCCCCTGTAAACCCCCCGAAAAGCATAGCCTCACCCCCACCACACACACACACAGAATGGGAGGGGGGGGGCATTCAGGTCATTACCATAACAAGCTGGCGTGTTTCTGAAGATACACTTGTTCAGAATAGACAGGGGCAAGAGGGGGGTAGGCCGGGGTGGCAACACAGGCCCAGTTTATTTCAATAACAACAGCCAGACACAAGGCCTATCTAGTCAGACTTTGAATGAAACACTTGGGCTCTGATGGAGCGATAAGACACAGATGCTAAAAAAGGAGGACCGCTAAAACGGCCTCTTGACCCCCACTTTGCTTCATTATGAGCACGGCGAATCAAAGTCCACACAGTAAACAACGTATAGTTTTACAAACCTGTTTTATAAACTCGACTTTTTTTGTAATTCACACTTATTTATTCAAGTAAATTTCAGGCCTACTTGTATTATCAAGGAGGTAAAAAAAAAAAAACGACTGCACCCTCGCTTTCAATTTACTCTTGTGTAAACCTGAATTGTTAATTACAGGGCGATAATTTTCACATGAATGCGTCTGTGTTTACTGTGGGGACACTGATCTGTCCCTGGGGAGGGACATGTCAAGTGCTTTACACATAAACAGATGTGTTTCTTTTTCTTTTTAACACAGGTAATCCTCGAGGTTAAATCTTGAGCAGTGGAAAAAGAAAAAGAAAAAAAAAAAACCCAGCGCCTCTTTATTTTGTAGAGATAGAGCTCACACTTAGATTCAGAGCGAGATGTCCTAAATCTCAGCTTGATTTCCTATGTTAACCGTGGCTTAGCTTTGGCTGGGCTGGATGCAGGAGAGCCTGTTGAGAGTTAGTGGAGTAGTTGTAAATATGTGGTAACACTTTCAGTGGTAATCCTCCTGCACAAAGAATTGCCAGAGATTATGGACCGGTTGTCTGACAGAGAGAATCCTCCGGCACAATCAAATTCCTATGGCTGCTGAGATTTGTAGAGGGCACAATGCTGTACTGCTCGGCTCGCCAGTAATGTGAGGGCAAGCTGTTCCCTCGATGGAGAGCTGAGAAGCAAATATAGCATGAAGTGCATATTAAGTAAACACAGGGTGGCTAAAAATATAGCATTGTGGCATGAGAACGCTGGCAGGAAGACGGTGTTTGACTTGTATTTTTTTTTTTTTTTTTTTTTAAGGGAAGGTGGATGTCGTCGTCCAATGAAGTGCACTTCACCAAGGCAGTTTGACCTGCGCCTGTCGTCTCCTGTTGATCCCCCCGCCGACCCTGCGTGATGACCCGAGCAGAGGAGATGTGAGAACCGGCAGCCTCCACCTCCCTCCACCTCCTCCTCCTCCTCCTCCTCCTCCTCCTCCTCCTCCACCTCCTCCTCCTCCTCCTCAGAGTGCTACACAATCACCCTGGCTGACACATTTTGAGTGGGGTTTAAGGAAGTGAAGTGAAGAGAGAGTGTGAGGGAGCGAGAAACCCCACCACAGCCCCGTAGCCCCGAGGATGAATAGAAGATAGAAGCCGTTTCATTTCAAAATCGGCCTCTGCACTTGGCTGAACCTACAATAAAAGTTGATAATTGAGAAGTGAAAGAGTAGGGATCAATATGAATGTGAAAAAAATGGAGGCTTGGGCTTATGTTTAATGCAGTTTAACTGATATTTAATATTTTCTGCTTTCTCTCTCTTCTTCTCCTTTTGTCCACATTAAAATACTTCAAAAAGAATTCTAATAAAGTGGAAATTAAAAGGAGCGTAGATTGGGGTTGGAAAGAGAGGCCTCTAATCCCGCTATCTCTTAATAATTCAAAGTCTCTTTTATTTTCTGAATAAAAAGCGGAATTAATCTGGCACTGTGAAGCTGTCCTCTCTTCTCACTGTTTAAATAAATCCCCGTTCGTACATTAGACGCGAGGAGGCCGGCTCTGGCTCCTCGCCAAGCTCTGTGTCAATTCCCTCCTGCCTCCTTCCTTTTCTCTCCCAGCCCCTCTTTATTCCCTTTCTTTTGCTTTCTGCCAGGGAGGGACCTATGAGAGAAGCCATGCCACCAGAGAGCTGCTATCTCCAGAACCTGCTCAGCACACAGGCCTATCACAGGCAGCTAAGACCACTTAGCTCAGGCCGCCAAAAGGCACCCTTATGAAACTTTACCCAGATATTAGGGCACTGTGAAGCCAAATGATATATTACAAAGGCATTGTGCAAAGGGGCGACCATTTATAGTATTTATATAAGGCTGCCCCAGCTGTCAGAAGAGTTACTAGTTTGGCCTTTAACGGAAATAGAAAGGTGGGCGTTTTATCCGTTAGCCTAAGTAACACACAGAATTTTTGTTACGCTCATAAAACACTCAGATGCACAGCGAATTCTAATAATGAATTCCATCATTATGTGTTTTGTTTCATTTGAGATTTTTAGTCTGTTTTTTTTTCTGTACGAGGGACAATTTCAACAATTCAACAATAAGTCCACTCCACAAATGGACGGCTAAGTCGCACAGCTTTTCACAAGACAAAAAGACGAGCCTTTGAAAACTGACACCATGAAATAAAAAGGAGCTTAGGCTCCGAGAGTAAAAACTGAGTGAACGGAGCAGACGGAGGAGTGGGGATACAGGAGCACGAGCGCCACGGCCTGCAGGCTCCTTGATTAGCACTGCACCCCCCCCCTTCTATCAGCTCACAGACCAGCCGTCGTCAGAAAGCTCTCAGCAGCAGGTCCGTGGACTCCTCCTCTGGTGCTGCTGCAGGGGGAGGAAGGAAGCTGCTACAGCCGACACTCTGCATCCCAGTGATGCATCTGCAGAGCTGAGCGGCGGACGCCGTCCCTGCCCTGATAGACGCCTTTTGTGGCTTTCTAGAATCTAAGATCCTCGGCTCGATCCTGGATCAGCCTCCCCTGCTCTGTCCTCTGTGGTGGGAGATTTGTGGCATGGTCTCCCCCTCCTCTTTTCTTCTGTCTTCTTCTGCATGTTCGCTGGCTCAAAATGCCCACACTTGCGATTGCTACGATACTTTCCTCCGAGACTCGGGCTGAAAGACAAACAATAGCTTCAGACTCTTCATATTTTCTTCGGCGACTATTCATCCAGCGAGACGCTGTGTTTGGAAAGCACACCAGTGTCATCCAATTGGTTGCTTATGATTTAACAATATGCTGAAAAATATCAGTATCTTCTCAAGGTGAAGCCTTGGACTCGCGCTCCCTATAACCAATACACACATCTCATTTTATGTGTTGAAAACACCTTGATTTTGTGAGGCTGTTGGAAATGAGATTGACATGCCCGGTCGAGGGCCAAGTCTTTCTGAAACCCAGCACGATTCTTTTTTTTTTTCTTTTTTTTTTTTCACTGCTATATTGCTCCTTGCAGAAATCTCTACTTTATGTGTTATCAAATGATAAAAAAATATCAAGAGAAGTAGGAAATAGAGGAGGCCCGCAGGGGAAGTGTAAAGGTGTGTCTTAAGTTCCCTGAAGGCAACAAAAAGTCATTTTCACTGAGGTGTGCCCTATTTTTATTTATACACCTCCTTCGCTCTGTTTCTTCATACACACTGTTTGTGGGGCTATCATTATACCAGACGGGAAGGTGGAGGTAAAAACCATTTGCATTAGCATCACCGTCTGACTCCAGGCAGTAAGCAATGATACTTTATTCCACACCATTCAGAGGGCCATTATCACTCTACCCCCACTGTCCCCTCTTCCAGCAGGGAGCTCACACACACACACATGCACACGCAATTACACGACGCGCCGCACACACCGTTCCCCATCCAGTCCTATCGTAGGAAGCATCTCGTGCAACACTGGCACAGAGGTACAGGACGGGCGAGGGAAGCGGAGGGGAGGGACATTTCCGGAGGGGGGTCCTGGCATGTAATTGTCCTGGTGAGCACTCAATAGCACCTTAAACCAAGCAGGCAATCTACAAAGCTGTGCAGTGAAGGAGGGAAAGGCCCCGTGGCTATGGGGACCCTAATAGGAACTTCTCTCTCACAGAGATAAATGGAGAAAGTTCCTTTTATTTATCGGTAGCTGCTGTTTGGGACTGGGGCTATCAAAGCGCAGCAGTGCTATTTATCCCTCCAAAAAGGATTCGTCCGACACAGGGCTGAGGGCAAAAGAGGGAAAGAGAAGGCTAAGGAGGGGGGCGACCACTGGAAATTGGCAGAAACAGAAGGTCAAACTGTTTATCTTTTTATTCCCATGTCTCTCCCTCTCCTTCATTCTTCTACGACTGTCCTCTCTCAGTTTACCTGTTGTGGCGAGATACACGGCCGCAGTAATAAAAACTCTTTTTGGTAGCTGTTACTGTATGGAAAGCAGGTGGATTCACGTCCTCAGAAATTCAGTGAAATATCAAACCAGCGCAGTGAAACCAAATATAATGCAGTTAAGGTGAGTCTGTAATTAGTTTTCATACACTTGAAAAATGATGAGAGTTGTGGTTAAAGTCAAATTCAAAACCAGGACTGAATTTTAAGTAAACAACAAAAAAAAAAACCCAAACCTCTATATCAGACTTACTGCTTTGCTTGACAGTGAATGCAACATGCTAACACATATGTTAGCTTAGCAAACCAGGAAGAGGGTGCTCACCTGATTTGATAAAACAACAGAGAGTGAAAAATGTCACATGATCGTCCTGAACCCTGAACGCAGCTCCTCTGTGATAAAACATTCATTCTGCTGTGGATGAGTGAGCGCTGTTAACAAGCAGCTGTGAGCATGTCAGCTGTCATGACCTCACACACACACACACACACACACACACACACGCACACACACACATTCTGCATAAGCTACAAGACTCACACTGCAAAAAAGCCCTTACAAACCCTGTGTTCACTATCTCTCCTGCACCTGACACCTAGCAAAGTTAGCAAACAGCTGGTAAACACTGTGGAACATTCAGCAGCTAAATCATGACATATATTATTTGTTTTATTTATGTATTTGTTGATGACCAAATCAGAGCTAAAAAGAGAGAAAATATTTAACTTAAATTCATCAGGTGGACAGAAGCAAGATACTGTTTCATGTCTGTATAATGCATTAACAGGCAACTGTTGGTTAAAAAAAAACATCAATGCTGCTTTAAGTTTAAGCAACTAAACTTATCTGTTATGTAAAAATCTTCACGAACAACAATACGTGTTGTTTTTTGTTGTCCATTCATATTCGTTCCTTTTTAATGCTTTTCAGCTGATCATATGGGATCTACATGAAGTTCATGTCACAGCTGCATCAGTTGCATCAAATAAAGGTTAAATATCTGCTAGGAATGTAATCAAATGTAATGAATTACATTACTTTGATGAGGTCATAAAAACATGGTGTTACATAATATATAAAAAGGTAATCTGTGACTTATTATATTTCAAAACTAATCTTTTAACACTGCTTACAGTTTTACTTCACATCTTTGTGTCTATTCAGGGATAAGTAGTTTGTAAACTAATATATCATTTATTTGAAATTATTGTAAGGATACAAATACTTAAAATGCACATTTTTATGTAGAAAAAATAGCTGATATGTTTATGTTTTATTCTTTTAATTCTATTTTTCATAGAAGCAGTTCTCACCACGTGTCCCAGTTCTGCCAACAACACGTGGAAGTGACTTTACGACAGTCATGGATCATCAAAAACCGACCTGAAATTAATGTCATCACTTCCTGGCTCATTTACATCAATCTCATCTACAGTAAGTGTCCTGGCGAAAGGAGCTCAATGGACGGCTCTCTTTGAAGCCGAGTGTGGTTTAGGAGGTGAAGGAGGACTGGGCAAACGGCACACTGGTGATGAATGACTTCACTGATCCATTACTGTCTATTTTAGTCCCCTAATCCAAGTGGGAATGCCCACATCAAAGCCTGGCTCCTTCCTAAGAGGAATTCCCTTCATACTTGGACATGCAAATGAGCAGGGCCTCCTCCAGGCCCCCACACCTGATTGAGGCGTGCAACGCCATTGCCAACGACGTGCCATGGGAATTACATACCAAGGGATGGCATCCAATTGGACCAAACTCTCCCTAAGCAATTTGCTTTGGCTTTATTCACTGGCATAGTCAGGCATGGCAGCACTTCCTTTATTTCACGGCCATGCCGCAAGATTTCTGGCTGGACCTCGCTTGGAAGCCATATTATGGCTGAGAAAGGAGGAAAAGAGGGATTTGGTTTTTACAAAAGAATAGAGCACAGATCTGTGTCAGTGTCTCTGCTCATTCAGGTTTTGGGGATGTTTTCACTTGTTGCCTGAGCTTATGATGAGATGTTCATGATTCCCTTTCCTGTTCCTGATCCTATTTGGAAAAAAACAATTGTCGCTGCTCCAACTTAGAGCTGCCAAACAAGTTTTCACTTCCAGGAACAAAGGAAAGCATGTTTATGACGAGCTAAAGCTAAAACTACACTGCTAATTAAGTTGTTTGTTTCAGCGGTTGTGGCGTAAAGTACAAAAGTACAAAATGTATGTATAATTCCACGACACTACAGCTCAGCCAAAGCAGTACAAGGTAGATATTTACACCAAAAAAACATTGGAAAATAGCTGTTAAAGGTGTAAAAATGTATGAGCGGGACAGTTCCTCCAACTTTCAGTCCCCTGAGTGATTTTCTGCTGAACTACAGACAAGACTTTATCAAAAAAAAAAGGTCACCGAGCTCCCTGGACACTATAGCCGGTGAAACGGTGGGGGAACAAGGGAGGAATAATAGATATTTCAGTGAGCAATTCTTAGCAGGAAAGGGGAATTTATGTACATGTAGATGAGAGGGAAGAAAACGGGTCAGCGACTGCAATGGACCATCATTTTTTGGAGACGAGACCTGGCTGAGGGAGCAGCAGGAGCACACGTTTAATTTCTGCTCAGCCATGCATTCAGGCGGCAGAACAGCAAACGGTCGCTCGAAGCCGGCGGGTTTCTTTACGTCGGGGTCACAAAGTGGGTTCTTTTCCCATGTAGATAACGAGATAGCAAATGGACGAGTGCCACAACCCCCTTTTTTTACTTGCAGAGCTCTTATATGTGGCTCTAACACCTCTGTGGGTTCACGCTTTGACTGGGCTCGGTGCACCCCCGCCCCAACCTCCTCCCCCTCCCCACACCATAATTAATTTGTCTTAATTGCCCTGCTGCTCTGGTCGCTGTCCCAACATTATTTCTCTGCTCTCTGCAGATTTAACGTTTTAAAAAAATCTCTGCGATCAGTCGGCAGGGGGACCGGAAGAACAGCGAGCCTTTTGTGTCCCGAACAAAGTAAACCAAACAACCACAACACGGGCTTTTGTGTTTTCATCACAGGAACAATGTTTATTACTTTTACGAGAGAAAAGACACAGACTTCAAACTGAAACTAATTCATTTTTATACAAAACAGTTGGATATTTTCTTCTTGTCTTTAATGTGTTTTTAATTGTATGTAATTAAATATCCTATTATTAGTATTACATAACTGATGCAAATGTTTTATTAGTATTTTGAAGTTGTTGCTGGTTGAAGTGGAGCTAATATGAATTATTTCAAACATACTAAGAAGTTTGATTTCTAACATTCCCACAGTAATCTGTAAATTACGTATAAGAAGAAGAAGTAAAATATTTCCATTAGAAATGTAGCGGAGTGGAATTTACGCAGCACAAAATGGAAATACTTGAAGTAAAGTACTTGAATAAATTGTAGTAGCTGATTTTTTACAAGTATTTTTTATTGGTGGGAGCATCGCAGAAATCCTCTCACTTCTGCAAATATCTCTGTGATCTCAAAACTTTGGTGAATTAGTCCAAAACATTCTGCATGGACGGCTGAATACCACTAAAGGTAAGTGAGAAATTCTGATATTGTGATTTCCTGAACCAGACTTTTCAAATAATTGCTTGTATTTATCCTTTTTTTTTTCCTATTAGCAGCGAAGCTCCACACCTTGTTCTTTGGCAAAATGCCTTCTTTCCTCCTCCTCCATCAGGATTCCCCACCCAGAAAGCCCTGTCTGGCAGATTTGTGCCTTTCTTGTGCTTCTTTCATGGAGCAGAGAATGCAGCTGAAAGGCAGGGCAGGCTTCCTCGCTGCCCCGGGACCAGTCCAAATTGTAATCCTATTCCTCTGTTTATCAAAAAGAGGGAGAGAGCAGAGAGAGGGAGGCATTGAGCTGACAGCTTGATTGTGATGCTCCTGTCTGATAACTCAGCTAACCTTATCCATCTATTTCACCTCAACCTTGCAGCCATGTCCCCAACCCCCTTCCACCTGCTTCATCCTCTACCCTGTGAGAGCCACACACACACACACACACACATAGAGGCTTACCTTGCACATACACACACACTCTCTCTCTGTCTCTCTTTTCTCTCTCTCGTTCCCGTAATACACACACACAAATAATCACTGCACACCTCTGACCCCTTTATCGAGTGTCGGTGTTAATCCTCATCTCTCTGCTCAATGCAGAGCACAATCACAGAGACCCGCAGGACCTGCAGTTAGCGCTGTGGTTAAGTAGCCCACGGTAAAGAAGTCTGTGATAAAGGTGGCACAAAGGGTCAGTAGCTGCTAGGAGCACAGGCCCGAGCCCATGACTGGCCATGGCCTTGAGACAGGACAAAGAGGCGGGGTGCGGAGGACATGCAGGGTAATAGAGGGATTGAAGAGGAAGTGGAGGACAAAAGAGAGAATGTGCACAGCGAGGGTTAGGCTAATATACTGGGACAGGATGTGAGCCTGTATGTTCATAAGAAAAGCTGGTTTCAAGTTGTTTATTAAAACTCCACAGTGCTGAATGTATTAAGGCAACACAGTTGGCCCTCTTAAAGCTGCCCCACCCTGTTTTTACCCATATACAAGGGCTAACTGATGCAATTAAAAGCATGCTGAATTAGCTATTAGCAGTTCCTGTTCATAATGTAGAAACTAATGTACTTAAAACCATCACTGGATTCCTTTTATATTGAACAAAACTTAAAACTGTAATGATTCTCAGGCAAGTTCTGTACTAAGAAGAATATAATTATTGCTAAATGGATTTCTGGATCTATAAATGTGATTGACATGGCTAAATAATGGTATCATGAGAATGTGTCATCTCCATCAAATCTTGAAATGTGTCTATTACGTCTGTTTGTTCAGATCTTGAATGAGCCATGACTCAGCAAAAGTGCAAATTTTAATGCAGACAGCAGCTCAGGTGGGTCAGGGTGTCAAAATACCTGATGAGCTACATGAACAGGCTAAATAAACTCCCAAAGCCCCCTCACATTTAAAAAAAAAACCCTCTGCAATAAAGGTTAAGAGCCTGTATGGTGAGTTAAACTTGCATGTGCATTAGTCAGGCTGGCAGCCGCCACATGTCAGCTAAGTTAACAGATGTTTTGCAATTAATATAATCTAATTACTGTATAATGAAAAATTACACACTTCCCATTAAATTAAAGCTTCTAGAGGATTTTTTTTACGTTGAAGGACTGTAGAGTGTCGATAAGTAACATATTTTAACTGAAGTCATTTGCGGGTTTTATGTTAACATCCAGCGCCTGTGATTCAGCAAATCAATCAAGCGCAGCACAGGTAGCTTTAATGATATTCTCCTATGTTCGGAAAACATTCATCTTCTCTGCTCATTCCGCTGTAGCCTGCTCTGAGGATTGTCCTTGGGACACCCATATGACACCCGCCGCCGACATGCACCGAGCCAACACCGAGACACAAGCGGACCCACGTATACAAACACACATGCACACTCACGGGAGACGGGCAGACACAAACGCACACACTCTAGACAGCTTCACTGTCAGAGATAAATGATGCCTGACACTGTGGCCTGGAGAAATGGGCTGACGGAGCAGCAGCGAGATGAAGATACTTCTCACAAAGGTTCCCTGAGCCAAACAAGTAGTGTCCCCGGCAAAACCCGGACGCTGACTTCTGTAGCTCGAGGGCCACGTGTCAGTCAAAACATCCTCCAAACAACCACTCTGAAAGCTGACGAACTTTATCACCCAGACACAAACTTGTAGATTGACAACTTAATGGCAGGATGTGCTCACTCTGTATCATGACTTCTAATAAAGACGCTTCAAAACCTGCCGTCGCCGCCGTCATTCAAAAACAAATCAGGAATTGTGCATTTATTTTACATGAAAAGACTTATTACCACACGTCTCTGATATTCATGAATAATTTTTTTTATATTTAATTGTTGGAGCCATTGCTCGCCTTTGATTCTTCTGTTGACAAAGACTGATGTGAGTTCAAGACGATACAGAGGACTTTTAATGTGATGTCTGCCTTTTGTGCTGGGAAACAATAGCGGCTGTAGCTCAGGGGCTTTTTCTGTGTTGTGGGAGCTCCAGACACAGACAGGAAGGGGAAGACTATACACAATGTTCAGAGACCTATCCCCTTCAGGACGATCGGATCAGTCAGTCACAGGGCCCCTCCGCGGGCCCCGGGGTCAAGGGCCACGCCAGTCAGACGAGAAACAACAGAGAGCCCGTCTCTATGAGCGAGGTGATTGTGTGAAAATACAAGCAGAAGAACTGTTAGAAACTGTGTTTTATCAGCTTTATCACACGATGAAATGAGACACAATGACAGAAAGAAAAAGAAAAAGAAAAAAAAAAACAAAAACAACAGAATAAAATCTCTAAAAAAAAAATGCTCCAAGTGCCTCCCTCTAAAAATATCTACAGAGGGAGGGAGGACAGAATAAAAAAAAAAAAAAAGTGAGAGAAAAAGAAGAAAAAGGGGAAAAAGGAAACAGGCCTTTTACAACTTTAAAGAGAAAGAGGCTGTGGAGTGAACGGGAGAAAATATTTACTCAGGGAATTAGTTCAGGATCATTGTGTGCGTGCAGGGCTTTAGTTCCCTGGCTCCATTTCAAGGCCCAAGTGGCTCAACTGGAGCTCCCTCCAGGGCAGGCCTAATTATCACAGGGCTAGGGCCATTAAAATGCTTAACTAACCTCGTTTCTCCAAAACGCACAGATTAACGCCAGCCTCCAGCAAAGTGTCGGGAATAACCCTGCTGCCTAATACCCTCTTTGATTTTTTTTTTTTTTTTTTTTTTTTTTTTTTTTTTCTCCAGTGTGGAGAGGCGAGGCAGAGGACTGGTGTGGTAATAGTTATGGATGGATAAGAATACTGAAAGTTACGGTCACATCAACTCATCCTTTCACTGTAAATGCGATGCAGGTTGCAGGAGGCGCATGAGAAAGCACAGGTAGTGCTGAAGAGGAGACTATGAGGTAAAATTTTCTACTCTAAAAAGCTCTCTGAGCTAAAAGTTATTAAAAGATGTACAAATACGAAAGACTGTCTGCAAACCGTCCATCATTTGTGGAACAATTTATTCTCCAACAGATGACGAAGGAATAAAAATGCATTCTATTACAAAGCTAGTAAGATCTGCTTGTTCCATTTTGGACTCTTTCACTCTTTTATCTTGACGATAAGTTTGCTTTTGGTCAACTGTACAAAATTGCTAAACAAAGTTGCCAAACTTGAACTTAAAACAAAATAATTGTGGGGTTGTCTATCACCTCTGTGATCCGATCCACTTTTAGGGACAATTTCCATCAGAAGGAAGGGATAATCCTTCAAAAATTCACTGTTTTACATTTTGTATGAACAAAATTTGTAAACTTTGACGGAAATGTGGTCAAATGCAATCATCATTAATCTAAAGGAAGCACAAAGTTTGTACTAACAGCAGATTTTTGAGTCGCTCGCTGCCTATAGCACCTTCTGACCACCAAGCCTGACCAGCCAGACCCCCAACCCTGATCAGTTGTAGGTCTATCAAACTGCGTCTAGAGGCATTTTGGTGAGTGTCTGCTGAAAAAGTCTCTTGCAAAAAGAAAATGATCTACCAGCTTTTAATGTGGAGAAGTGATTTGGTATAGCATGTTAAGCTAGTAACATGCGGTCTGTAAATTAAAGCATAAGAATGTTTCTCCAAGTATTTTGTGTCACTTTTGGAATGAGACTTTGATTTAAGAAAAACAGCAAAACAGATATGACTGATACCTGGATATA
>JAPZDV010000021.1:25168656-25183137 GCA_029814665.1 Acanthurus lineatus | reverse complement strand
CATATTCACTTGTAAACTACAGAGAACAACAGGATGCTCTTTTATTGCCCAATCAGACCATCACCTGTTACCAGTGAACCTGTTTACCTGTGGAATGTTGCAAACAGGTGTTTCTGGAGCCTCCTTAACTTTCACAGTCTGCTGTTGCTCCTGTTAGACTTGATTGACTGTTCAAACTTCTGCAGTGCTGCTACTACAATTATTTCACTAACTATTTAAGCTGTCAATTGTTTTCTTTATTAATTACTTATCATTTAATCTATAAAACACCAGCTAAGATTAAAAAAAGCCTTTAACAGTTAATATATGATGAATCAGGGTTAAAAAACCAAAGAGATGCGTAATTAATAAAGTCAATTATTGAGATTTTTAGAAAAAAAAACAGGAAAATAGCCATTAAAATTAAACAAAGCCCAAAATAATGTAATCAAATAGGTTGTTTTGTCCAAACTATAGTTAAAACACAAAGACATTGAGTGAACTATTAGTGATGATTAAAATACTGCACAGAGGAGATTCACAGCGGAGCTCAACAGGCCTGGTGCAGGTTAACACAGTCAAGTTAATATGTTTTCTTGAAAACTATTTATTGGTTAGTTTGTGTATTTTAACAGAAGATGACAAATGCATCATAGTTGCCTGATCACATTAACCTTCAATAGAAAAAATATTTTGCCCTTCCTGATATGAAACACATCCAAAGATCCATCACGGTCTTACATTCAGAGTTCACTGCATGTGTGATGAACCTGAGGGCAGAAAGGAAACATTCCTGCATTCATACACTGATCTGCATATCAGGCCACTGGGGGGCTGCTTTAAAAAAAGCAGCGCCCCAGTGTGGCTGGAGGAGACATCAGAGATGCTGTCACCAACACAGAGGAGGAGGAGGCGGCACTCGTGTCGCCATCAGCAGGTCCCAGTCGAGAATCCGTGGAAGGATCCCAACTTAATGACATCAAATGACAAAACATCACTGTGTATGCAAGAACCCTCTTTAATAAAATGGGCTTTTAAAATTTAGCTGACCTGAGAATTTTAAAAATGGTGCCAGCAATTATTTAGATGTCTGTGTGATGAGATTTCATTAAAAGTTAACAAGTTCAAGAAGAGAAAAGGGAAAGAAAAACTTGTTAAGAGAGGTTTGAATTGCGCCTGTATCTCCCTGTTGATACACTAAACCTTATTACTGCCTCCATGAATGTGCAAGATTCCAATAAACATTTATACAGGAGTCAATATTGCTCCTTCTTAAGGGAAACTGTTGCCTGGGACAGAGTGTGTCAGCATGGAGTCATGGGTGTTTGTGAAGAATTTGGATCGCTTAATGACATGCGACTTGATTCAGGTGTCTGCCTCCATATCTGCACTGATGTCAGTATTACTCCAGCAGCAGCAGCAGCACACACACACACACACACACAGTGACACACACACACACACACACACACACAAAGAGTATCGAGCTCAATCATCCCTCCCTGAATGAACAGTGTTGTTATTCCATCAGCTGGTACAGTGTGCACACAAACCAAATCCATTTAAAATCCTGCAATACTTTGACAAAAATATAGACTCACAGTATATAGTATTGCATTTGCTTTATGGTCACACAGGTTAAGTGAATGTAGGTATGTGGCTGGAAAAATGCATTACCTCTTGATCAAATCTTCCTGAATATTTTTTGTGGCTTCCCTTGCACATTAATAAAGCAAACAGGAAGTGGAAAACATCTAAATCATGATGTTAAAAAGAAAATCAGCGCACACTAATTTCTTTGTGTTCCTGAAAAAAATTATGAATGATGTTCATCTTGCTGAGCAAAAATTTGCATTTTATGATGTTTTCAAGACTGTCAATGTATTTTTTTTCCTATCATGTCAGCATAACATTACTTTACTTATCCTCAGCGACTTACTGTAAGCTTTAATGTATGTGAACATCGCCAAGTAAATCATAATATTTTCACTCTAAGCTCCCCGGCCCAGGCAAAGGTGAACCTGCCACTTGTCCATTATAGACATGACACGGGTATCCCCCCACCCCCACCACCACCACCACCCTCCTCAGTCCCTCAGGAGAAGGTAGGGATGTAGGGTGTGGAGGGGGGAGATGGAGGCAGAGGAGGGTAGGGGGCTTTGAGAGGATTCTTTATGCAGCTCTGTGTATTGCTTTCATGTTGTCCAGCCGGTAACTAAGTTGGGTTGCCCGGGGGCGATGGCTAATTCACACCCTCAGATCACGAGCATGAAATGAGAGAGCAGGGAGCGCTAAAGCCCCGAGGTTAATGATAGCTTCCCTGGCACCACACACACCCAACACCCCTCCATATAAATCTGGCCAAAATGGTTTCATTTTAGATGATCCCCAGAATCTCCTGCACACACTTAACAGAGAGCAAGAAGCTAAACGAGACCCACCTGAGATAGTGGCTCTGATTTCAGTGGATGGTGAAGAAATAAATAAAAGTAATCAGAATGTTGAGGAGGGTTTTTTTGTTTGTTTGGGTGTTTTTTTAAGCTTTGCAGCTGCCTTCTTACACACACTTACTGGTGTAAGTGAAGGATGCAGGGTATTCTTTGTATTATCCTAATGCAAGCTGCATGAATGGACACAGCAGGCAGCCCACACACAAGCCATTTTGTCATGATGGAAGCCTTTTTTTTTCTACGGAGATCAGCAAAATAAAGAAATAAATATTAAAAGAAGAATACAACTGTGAAGGACTTTAAAAATCTTTTACTCCTCAGTCGAACAAGCTTGTGGATGAAGACCCCTCCCTCTCTTTCCAACACCACCACCACCACCACCACCCTTTTCCCCAAAACCCCTCTTTAAAGTTATTTCAAATTTCCCAGCAAGGCTTTAAGAAATCTGTTTGTTTGAGGGCAGCATTAGATGTGACCAGCGTTTTATTGTGACATAAAACCGCATTTCTTCCTTGGCAGATTAAAAATAAAATCGGTTAATAAGAAAAGCTGTCAGCAGCAGAAAATGGCTGACATAATCCGTTTATCCTCCAAGCAATAAAGATATTGGTCCTTGGGAGTCTATCTTTCCTCTTATGTTATTTCGCCCAAAACATTATCTTCTATGCATTCAGATGGATTAAGAAGTCATATGGGAGATAGAAAGAAAATGACAGATTTAAAAAAAATATATATAATATCCCTTTCATTTCACATCACACACGTTCACAGGAGGGTACACACACGATACTGTGTTAAGTTAATGAATAAATAAAAAAAACAGAGAGGAGGAAGAAAAGGAAACAGGTCACGAGCTGCTATCCTGAAGTGTGATGGGGAGAGATTACGGCCAACTGGAGGGGTCACCGGAGCAAAAAAGAAAAAAAAGAAGAGCCGAGTGGAAGCGACGGCAGCTCGGGATGCGATGGGAGCATCTTAGTCTGCACTCCACCGGGCTGACATGCAGATAAAGTCAAACAGAAATTAATTGTGGCGTCGCAGGCGAGAAGGAGTGGACGAAAGAACACAGGACGACCGCTGCGGCAGAGAGTTTAACATCAGAAACTGAATTTACCGTAAGAGTCCTGCAGGCTTATCTCACCTAATGCTACATGGCATGAATCAGGCTCTTACATGAGACACAAAATTCAGTTACATTACGCGTTTAATATTTCATAGTGAATCGAGGTATTTTGTGAACATGTAAGACAAGATTTGAAGCAGGTATTCACTGTGTGACTGTTGTCTTTAAACACACGGGCGGTGTTATCCCGCCTCAGAGGAAAACCTGGCTTCCACTGAGGTTTTTCCAGGGAGGCCGAATCTCCAGACGAGCTGCTCCTCGGAGACTCACATGACTGACAGATAAAGGGACAAGCAGAGCAAACGTGTGGTCAAAGATGTGAGGCCGGTCATGAAATGCTGATTTGGATCTGTGTGAGCCAGTGGGGGCCCACGCTGGGGCAAAATGGGAGGAGGGGGGGTGGGGGGACGGGCAGGAGGGGCTGGAGCTGGTGAATAATGAAGGGGGTGGAGACGCCTCTGAGTGGCAGCCGACGTGTGCCGCAGTGTGAGGCTCTGAACTCAGACTCTGTTCTGTTTAATCATGTCGGTTTGGCTGGTAATGAAATTTGATTATGCCTCTAAAGGCAGCAACGTCGAACAGTGGGAAGGAGGGAGGGGGCGAAATATTAATATCTTCCGAGATTATGCATGAAACCCCGGTGTGTAATTTTCCCTCTCTCCTTGTCCACCACCAAATTGTTAGTAGTTCATCATTAGCATGAAACTTTTGCATTTCCATTCGTCTTTCTGTGCGGGCTGCGAGGTGATTAATGCAGGCCTTGATTCATTAGTTTATCATCAATGTGGCTTTAACTGATCACTGCAGATCCATCATGCACTCCACGGGGCCCTGCAGTGTAGATAAACACTCAGCACGCTCAGAAAGGCTATCTGCAGATCTGTTTTGGCCGGCTCTTATGGGGGGGCGGGGGGCATATAACTCACAAAGCCACCAGCCCCCGGCCCACCGCACTCAATGAGCAGCCATTGTACGTCTGTGCATGAGAACACCCAGCTATTAAAGTGTCATCACATTCATTTGTTATAAAAGAAACAAAAAAAAACACTACCCAGCTGCCCCCCTTCAAAAAAAAAAATGCTGGGGGAACAAAAATTGGGCATATATTTAAAAACTCATGATCTGTCGAAGGAAAGTTCCTCTGCAAGGCTTCATAATAATATTAATTGTCACTGAGTTGAACAATATAAGAACTGGTTTAAGAAGTCTGGAGCTGTTTGCTGACTAATTAAGAACCACGGGCCTGATTTTAAATCTGTAAAAAATACTGAATAAAAAGGAAAATTTACCCAAGAACTGCAACTAAACAAAGAAAAACTGTGCTATAATTTGGAGGAATTTGCTGCTCAAATCTTCACATCTACTGACTGGATGAGTGAACTCACAGAGGTTACTGTAAATACTGTGTACTGACCAAATTATCTTTGATCGATCAATTGCTGGTGTTACTCCTTTCAGGAGAAAGGCTCTTTTTTAATGCACTATGTTTCAGGTCGGGAAGAACAACTCATCCAATGAAGAATGTTGAAAATACTAAACCTTCTCTGCTCCAGACTAACTGACATCAAGTCAAAAATCAGCAAAAATCATAAAATCAGTCCTTGGCCTCAAGGGACAGATAAGTGGAGAGGATTAATAATTATTTGTTGCAAAAAGTGTTTCAACTGCATTTAAACTTATAAGAAAACGGTCCTAGTTTTGATTGATTCACCCTGATTAGCCTGCTAGTGTTAGCATTTGCATTGACAATTTAGTTCCATCCAATCATCTGAATATGGTCACTTCTGGCTCCAAAATAACAAAAACAAAGACAAAAAACAAAAATAAGCAACTTGAAAAAAAATACAAACTTGAGGTCTGAAAACAGCCACAAACAACCAGCATTTCGGAGCATCAACATGTTCATAACAACGTAATTGTTGCCACTATCAGAAAACGGCACAATGTGTCCCAGTCTGAGTTGATCAGAGCTACAGATCACTGAAATATGATGAGCTTATTTCTTGGGAAGATATGACATTGTGCATAATTATTCTTTTGAAGAAGCATTGTGTTCAAATTGCAACAGCTGATATGATCAATAACAAATAATCTCAGCTCAGCTTCCTGCTCTCAGCCTTCATATCTGATCTTCACCTCTTGGAAGATTGTGTTCCTATAAAGACCCCCCCTCCCCCCCATACAATTTCTATAGTTTCAAAGGAAAATATGCAATAACAGGGCTTGTAATATAGACTTGGACAAGCCAGTATTTAGACTTCACGAAAGTATTTATTTAACATTTATGTTTCACTTTGGTTGCAGAGTGTCAATAAAGATTAAAAAGTCTAAAGAGTCTGTCTGTAATTAAGGGGACAGTTGACTTTTCATGCAACCGGCATTAAACCTTTTGCTTTATTAAAGAAAATAAATAAAAAAACTATGAAAGGGATAATGACTTTAGTGCACACAAAATATCAAATGATAAAATTTAGTGTTGCATTTATTCTAAAATGCAAGAACACAATAAAGACTAAAAAGCTCCATGTCATTCAAAACAGGCTCAAGCTGTTTAATAAAGCGAGAATTTGCCATAAACACAGAACATTAGTTGTATTCAGCTTGTCCAACACATGAAGTTCACAGTTCCTCTGCAGGAGAAAAGATGAACCTTTAAAACCCAATAATCAAGCCGGAAGGAAATGATCGTTTATTAACTGCATGAAATTAAATAACCGTCCATGTTCCTTCTGAAGAAGGAATCCAGGGGCCAAAACAAGCACAGAGTGGCTTCAGTTACCTCAAACCTCACCTCAGATGTCAAGATGAATGCAGAGAATGAGGGAGATCTAATAAAACTGGCCACAACAGAAAGGCCTTGGTTATTTTGTCTGCAGAGGCCAGCCGAATGAATGCACAGCTTTGAATTAAAGGGGTTCATCTGCTTGGTATCTGCTTTCACTGCCCCATCTTTTATCTCAACCTTGTGTTGAAAAGACTTAATTGATTTTAGAAGCCAAATTTTCTGATGAATGTCCACACAGAATAAACACAGAATGCCCTCATCTTATTTATAGTTGGCCCTTCAAAGGATGCAGCCCCTGAGGAGAGCATGTTGACAAGTTCATGGAGTAAACATTAGAAAGGTTTCATGTGGATGTGAAGGTGAACAACTGGCGATATTCAAAGCTCCTACAATAGCCTTCTCTTTTTCTAATAACATGTTGGAGGCAGAACGACGCTGTGTGTCTGCAGAGAGGACGAGGCTGGTCAGGTGATAAAGTTCCACATGAAAACACAAGAAGCAGAGGGATCTTAATGGGAAATTCAAATATTACCAATCGTTGCACAGTGGTGACAATGTCACCGTGGTGTTGTATTAACTCAGAAATGCTGATAAACGGGTCTAAGTCCAGCGCAAATCCACCAGCGTTCATTTCCTGTGGCCTAGCAGCCCATATCAGCCCAGGCCGAGCAGACATGGACTTAGAGCATCAGAAACTTAATAAGCACTTGGTCCCACTTAACGCTAAGTGCTACAAGATATGCGTTTAATATCTGCTAGTCCAGGTAGTCGACAGTTTAAGCTATAAAAATGTCATTTAATGTCTGTAATCCTGTCTATTAGTCTGAGGTTTTAGAGGTCTAAATGATGAACACAGTGTACAGTAAAAACCTTACGGTACAGATGTTCAGCACTGAAGCAGATGCAACATCACACACAGGGAATGAAAACTAGCATCTGTTCCCTCCAACATTAGGGCAAGGTCAAAATTTCAGGTCCTGTGCCATCAGAGAGATCACTCTTAAATTATTTTGTATAATTCTAAAAACAGTCACTAATAGTTTTCATATTTCTACTTTTCAGCCTCCAGTGATTCAGCTTTACGATTGTCAAACTTTCATAGTATTTTGAAGAAGTAGCAGACAAAAAATAAAGTTGATGAGAAATGTTCAGTTCACTGACCTGCCAGAGAGTCGAGAGAGGAAAAGACCTAATTTCAAACCCTGATTTTACAATCAAAATAAAATAAATGTGGTTAGTAGTTGCAGTATGTCTACATATGATTTCCTGTGAACTAAACACTGAATCTAATCAGGAAGTAATACTAAATTTACTACTATATACTCTATGTATTGTATTGTTTAATATACTGCATTGCATTTTTTTGAGCAAAATATACAGGCCATTTAAAGTAGGTTAACAAGCACTGAGCATTATATTTATTTTAGGAAGTGTATGATAATTATTAGAGGGGGGGCAGAAAAAGGAGAGGGATGCATATTTTTTCTTATGTAAGGAGGACAGTGTGAATTTTATGGTGGCAGGCAGGCAAGTGTCTTTAGATATTGCTCATTTCAGATTTATCTTTTGTTTAATTCTTCCACTGTTTGATTTCTGGTAAAAATAAATGAGTTTAAAAGATAAAATAGTCACATTAAAAATGGCTTCTACTGGAGAGGTTTTGCCATTTTCAGTAGCAACTGATCCTGTCTCTTTATCAAAGGTTGATGATGTTTTCTGCATTAAAACAAAGCAGTAGACAACAAAAGTCGACTTGATTGTGTTTAGATGTTCAATGTCGTGCTGTTTGGTCAACATGCATTTCAGTGAGAGTCTCAGCATGAACCGCCATTGGATTTAGGTGTAGTGATGACAGAAAATCAAGCTAACATCATCTCATCTTGATTACAGAATCTGGAGTTAAGGGAAATAAGAGAAGGAACAAACAAAGCTGAGCAAAAACCACATGCTTTTTAATAACTGACAACAACATCAACTATTGCAGTTAAATAAAGTGGCACTACTTTTATGCGACGTCTGTTTCTATTGCTAATTTTCGGGCTTTAGTGAATATAACTGACCGATTATTGTATCAAAAATTAAATTTTAAGCATATCACTTTAAATTCTGTATGTGAAAAATGGAGCCTGAGGTCAATGTTTCAGGTAGGGTTGTTCTAATACGAATACCAGTACTTTAATTGCCTCTGATTTTGTTTAAGTTACTGGATCAGGTATTGGCGGTGATGGTAAGTACACAAGTCTATGCCCTGATTCAATACCATGTAATTTATTTATTAGAAATGGGACCCTGCTACTTCCCAGCTGCAGCATCTCACACATCTGAATGCAACTTAACAGATTGTTTTACTGCACAAGAAGCAAAAATTCATCAACAACAAGCAACTTTCTCTGAGTTTAATTTCAAACAAACCCATAATAAGACATCCATACAGGGTTATAATGGTTAGAAACAATAATATATTTATGCTTATTTTTTTAAAGCACTGGTATTGTTTTTAGTGCTTGGAATATGCTGATAAGGTTCAGGAATCAGAATCCGTATCAGGAAGGAAAATATAGAATCGAAACATCTGTACAACAAAACGCCTGTTTCCCTTTAGTTTAAAAGGGATGGAGGGTTGAAATTCCTTTTCTTTCAGTCAGACATACACAAACAGTGACGCTCCATTGCTGCCTCTCTACCCTTCTCCAGCACGCCTCTAATGCGTCCTAATCCTGGCTGAAGACAGACGCGGGTTGTGTGTGTAAGAAATATCTCTTTGCTTTTTCTGCCTCAGTTCATTATTTTTCTTTCTTGTCACTTAGTGTGATAGGTTGGACAGAGGCACACAGATGAGCACTGAAGACACAGTCACAAGGCCTTAATCTAGTCTTTAATGCGTGACTTCAGAGATGTCATTTATCTTGTGACTGCAGCAGGCGTCCACAAAACTTTATCTCTAATAATATATTGATGGATTAAAGGGGTCAGGCAGGAGACCAGGCAAGAAAAATTGCTTATTGACATCAAAATACAGTGCCCCAAAACCTGATAAACATAGGGACAGGAGAGTGGAAGTCAGAGAGAGAAGGAAAAGAGAGAGATGAGGGAGGGGGAATTGAGTTGGGGTATTGTGAATGTTTGCACCCGGTAATTTCCTTCCTTCACAAGAGCCTCTGGTGGTCTGAGCCCTCGGCTTGATAAAAACGCCAGCCTCTCCTGCTCTCGAGCTAGGCACTGTGCAGCTGCCGAAAGGAAAAAGCTGGTGACTGCTAGGTCATTTCCACGTTTATCTTGACATAAACTCCCCCACCACCTCTACCACCTCCACCTCAACACACACACACACATACACACACACATACACACAACACTGCACCTTATTAATCACACTTAAGTGCCGTGTGAGACTGGAGCACTCGTGCGAAGGCTACTGAAAGCAGAAACCCGAATGTGTGGCATTATCAGGAAAAGCACTGCTGTACAAACTTGGGAGACCACCGGTAGTCTCCTCCTTTCTGCCAGCTTACAGAGGAGTGTGTATAGTGTTTTTTTATCTGAGCAAATAGAGGACTCTTTAGTCAGCTTGATTTTAGGATTTGACTTTAAACGTCTCCGGAGGACAATTTGCAGATGGAGTGAACCTATTTATTCTGACAGAACAGATGTTTTCAGCTGTAAAAAACACATACATGCTAAACATAAAGCGGAAAATTCACCTTTTTTTAAAATATGCGCAAACAGATTTTTCTTTAAAATGTTTTGAGGATGCTCACTGAGACACTTCGCTCAAAGTTTTTGTAGCTGACGGAGATTTTATTGGCTTATTAAATCAGTTTACAAGCCAAAAACAAAAACAGGAATCCTCCATGTGCAAATCAAATTACATACAATCATGACAAAGTGTGTCGCTTTGAGAAATTTTCAGTTTTAAGTGACAATTCACATACAATCACACCTCCTCCGTTCACCTCCTGTGCTCACAGTTTGCTTCTGCACTGCATTCATAACAACACACTGGCCTGAAAATGTGACTGAGAATAGCTCTTTTATCAACTGGTTTTCATATTATACAGTAAATTAGTATGAAGCACAACTTCATAGGTGAATCCCTGACTTGTGGCCATGCTAAGTGGACTTTCATTTCCAATTTCAAGAATGCCACTCCTGGAAAAGTCTTTAATTACTGCGATCCAGCTCCTCGTGATGGATTGTGATAAACCGGTGGGCTTACTTAAGAAATCTACCAATTGAAAGCATGTTTTTCCCCCCACTGCTTCATCTTTTGCAGTCCTTGCGTGAAAACCATGTTTGGAGAGTCAGTGGCAAGTCGCTCCAATCCCAAATAGAGTCAATTCTAACCCTTCACACACTCTTCCAGTCCAAGAAAATTAATACACTTTACTATTACAAGATAAAGCTATAGGGACATATTACACCAGGCATATCTGCAAGCCTGTAATACTACAGAGTCAGCATTCAATAAAAGACATTTGCAACCAGGCATTTCTCACAACAACACTTGCGAAAGATTTAAAAGCTTCTAAATTAGGTGCAGCTCACGCACGAAAGGTGCCTGGTAAGCAGGGCGATACTTACTTAAAATGACAGAGTTGTTTATGAAGCGGGTGCCTCCCTCGCTTCAAGGTGGCATGCAAGAGGAACAGTTTATGATCCACACACTGGGTTATTTAGCCTCAAACAGTGTGCATAATGTTGGCTGACAATCAGGGCACATAACTCACATCAGGTTTTAAGTGATTCCCCTCTTCATAACATCACCCTGTGAATACTGATTGCCCCCTTATCGCCCCATTTATCTGATCTGAGTTCAAACAGGCAGCTTTCTTAATTCGCAGCATCAGTGTGAGAAAGTTGCACAAACTGTTGTGGTGTTTCACAATCACTCGAAAGACGAACAGAAATGTATTTGCAATAACCAGGTTTCACACTGTTGCAGCAGTTTCTTTTCTTTTTTTTTTTTTTACAGCCAGGACAACTGCCCTTGGAGCCATTAAAAATTTAATCCAGCCAGTGTGCACACATATAACATATCACCCATTATAACAGCAACTGTCGGCGCCCCGACAGGAAAGCTGGCAAAAAAAGTGAAAAGAAAACAGAGAGGATGAGGTGATTTTTCATCCTGTAACAAATCCCAAAGCATCTCGAGCTTTACAGCCGGATACTTTTAAGAGAACGTCCGCGTTTGAGTTTAAACACCAGCAGAAATTACTTTGCTAAATTTTTCTAATGAGCTAACAGATCATCAGTCACTCTTGTATTTACTGAGAGATGGCAATAAAGTGTGATATGAGTTTGGATTGCTGTGTGTGTGTGTCACCTGAAGGACAGGCAGAGCTCATCAGTTAATCCCCCTCTGGACAAAAAGCCAGGGGGGGCTGTAAAGCAGGTTTACAAGCATGTTTGTTACAAACTAAAACCGCCTGTATTAAACCTGGGAAATCTGTCTCCTGCTGTGACAATAGCAATAAAACAGTAGTTCACCATAGAGCTTCAAGGTTGCCACAACACTCTGACACGAAATATACTCTGGATTCAAAAGTAACAATGATAACAGTCAAACTGCTGCTGTTCTCCAAGTGACAAAGTCATTGTGCGATGATTACATTCTGCCTGGATTTCACAGGGCTCGCGCCGCTCTGCATCTTTATCACCGTCATCACTCACTGCTGGATGTGCATCACTTCCAAAAAACACAACCACCAAACTGCCCAAACATGCACAAGATGATGGAGACATTACACCCCCGATGCACTGTATTGAAATGACCTACTGTATCAAAAAAAAGGAGCAGCATAATACATCTCAAATTCCACCAGGGAGTAATAAAAACACCAATTTCCATGATGAATAAAGCGTTTTTCTTTTTGTTGTTAGTCCCAAACAGAGGAAAGCATGGCCAAAAGGGCTGCCACAGTGTAATCTACCTTTGGGCGTTGGTACATTAATTCCATTTTCATATTCAAACCCCCCCCACACAACCCCCACGCTCAGCCCTCAGAGCAGCAGGCATGGAGAAGGAGGCCTGGGCTACTCCGAGGCCTGGGAATACCCCAGAGCCTGCACGCCAGCACTACATAATTCTGGCCTGCCTCATTATTTAGCATGTCACCACTATTTTACATGTTAAAGCCCCTGCATCGCCATCTAATTTATTATAAGAATACAGAATGGGCCAGGCTGGAATGGGGTCACTTGCTTTCACGCGGCGCAGGAAATAAATTCATACAAAGTCAGTCAAGTCAAGGTGAAAACTCATGTCAGCAAGATGCATTTTTTTGTCATTCTTAGGAACAAGAGCATTTGAAAGCAGTGAGACTTTTCCTGCAGCCCATCGACGTCGCCTCAGTTTCCCCTCAGTTCACCGCCAGTGTTAAACTACTTTAATCTTCACTTTCATGCAGGGGGAAACTCAGGTTCCTCGCTGAAAGAGAAAAAAAGAAAAGAAAAGAAAGCAGAGCAGAGTCCTGCCAAGAGTTGAATTGGCTTTGATGAGATTCAGCTGTAATTATTTCTCAGCAATAACAATAAGGACAACAACAACAGAAGACTTAATCCGCCAGTGAGAGGGTCTGATTCTGCTTCCTGGTGACAGTGATTAGGCCTAATCTAGGGTTTTGGTGTGTTCATTGGAGAAATGCGATTTTTAATGGCACTGTGTTTTGTTTTGTGAGACTTTTATTTGCACTAAATATATTTACACTTAGAGAAGACTGGAGAGAAACCAACATCTTCTGTGCTGTTGACATTCAGCTGAAAGGGGAAGTTGAGTAGAAACTTTAGATTATTTTTATGTTGATTATTTTATCGATTAATAAGCTAAATGCTTTGTCAGTGAAATTTTATAAAAAGCTCATAATAATTTGACCAAAACCTTCGAGTACTTTGTTTTTGTGCATGAAAAACACATGCTTACTATCATATATGACAAAAACTGTTGAAGTTTGGCATCTATCAGCTAACAGCTAATGTTTTTTTTCTTGGTAACTCATTTTTGAATATCAGGATAAAACCAAAACACAGCGTCAGTGTTAACGTTTTGAAAAGCTTTTTTTGAACCAAGAGTCAAAATCCAGAGATATTCGCTTCACCATCATAAAACACTAAATAAAAACCAAAAATATTTGCGTCTATGAAACTGGGATGAAAAAATGTTTGTCATTTCCCCAATTAAACGAATCATTAGCTTATCAACATAGCTGCTAATTAACAGTCTGTTGATCAACTGGTCAATTTAACTAATCATGTGAACTGTTGTGGTTTTTGCTTTGAAATAATAATATCACCTGATTGCCTTTAAATCAGCTTTTAATTGCTCAAATAATCAATGAATTGCAATTAACTGACATTTATTGATAAATGGATATTCATTTAAGTCATTTTGGAGCAAAAATGTCAAATTCTCCGATTTTAGCTTGTTAATTGTAAATGTCTGCTGTTTTTCTCTATTTTTGATGATAACAGAGGTGAATTCTTGAGGTTTCAGTCTGCTGATCAGGCAAAAGAAGAGTTCTGATGACATCATCTCTGGCTTAAAAAATTATGTTTTTTACCATTTTAACAGATTATTTATAATGTAAATAACAGTAAGGTGCAAACCTTAGATAATATCATTCATCTATGAGGGAGGAAAAGAACTAGAGCAAACACAAAAATACCCAGAATAACTCAGAAACACCACTTAGAAAATCAATCGCTTTAATTCAAAGCTGAAATGACCATTTTTTATCTGGAAAACGACTTTTCTTTAACATGACAAGATTAGTAAAGCACCTACACAGCGACTGGACTGATAATTTTCCTGCACTGTGCTCCAGTATTGGCCTTCAATCCCACCCCCCCCCAAAAAAAAAACCAACTGAGAAGCAAAGAGGATGGACTGGAAGAGGGAGAAGGGGAGAAGGAGAAAGGCCAGATGTCAGGGCGCTCCAGGAAGAGGATTGCTAAGCGGTGTGAACATTTTTCAAAAATGATGTTTTGTGCCTCAAACATCTTGCTTACAGCAGCAGGGTCTGATCCAAGCATTATGTGCGAATACATCAGTAGCCCTGGACGCGCCCCGGGGCGGCGGGCAGGCGGGGGCCGGCCCCGGCGCCGGGGCGGGGGGGGGGGCGCGGGCGCGGGGGGGGGGGCGCGGG
>JAPZDV010000021.1:25144814-25168646 GCA_029814665.1 Acanthurus lineatus | reverse complement strand
CCCTGGACCCCCCCCCTCTCCACAGGCATACAAGCACACACACACACACATGCACATAAACACACACACAACCACACACATACACACACACATTTCCTAGTAACTGAAGCTCACTCCCCTCCCCCCATCCTCCCCCCCGCCACCCTTCTTCTTCTTCTCCTTCTTCTTCTTCTACAGAAGTAAATTATCAAAACTGTGTTTGAAAGTGAATGAAGGGTGACTCGCTCTCTCTCTCCCTTTCTCTCGCTCGCTCTCTCCTTCCCGCTTTGACATCTCAGTTTTTTTTTCTTCTTCTTCTTTTTTTTTTTTCCTTACTTGCCACCGTTTCTGGGCTAGGTGATAACTGCCGGTAATAGGATTAACATTGATTTCTTTTTGCAAGAACAGAGATGTGCCAGTTCCAGCTATTTATTGAACTGCCAGCTTTGAACTATGAAAACTGACTGCAGGAAAAGACCTAATGCAGCATTTTAAAGAAAAGAAAAGCCTCTGTGCAATTCTTTCTTTTTCTCTCTCTCTCCTTTTTTTTGTTATTCCTTCCTCCTCTGTCTTCTTCTTCTTTTTGTTGTTGCAGGATAAAAGAGGAAATCGGGTGCCTCTGTTCTAAGCTCTGGTAATGACTTTATTTATTGACTTTGTTGTTGCTTTTTTTTTTTAAAACCTCACCAGTCAATATATTTATGATTTGATCTATAATTTGTGAGAGTGTTTGACTTCTCTTTCACCTTGAAATAAAGATCCACACATGCATTTTCTTTGTCAAGGTAGTGAACCTCTGGCTGCAAAGCCTTTCTGAATGCCATGTGTTTCAAACATGATGATCACCATCATTGAATTAATCAAGTTTTATTTATTTTTCAGTTAATTATTTCAGTTTTTATTAAAAATCAGGTCAATGAAGAAATTCTTATATACTGAATTTTTTTTTAATGTTGTAATTTTTTTGTTTTATGGGAGAAAATAAATCACTCATGTTGTGAAATGTCACAACTTGAGTGTGACTCTCTTAATTAGCTCTGAATGGGTCCATTGATTACTGAGTCATGTCTATTGATGACACCACTTAAGCAGCTAACAGCTAAAACCACACAAGTGGTGACTCTTAGCTAATTAGCGACACAAGCGACCGCTGTGTCATTAAACTGCACCGAGTCATCCTGCTCTAACTTACTGTAACTGTGAAGCTGAAGAATAAACATTTATGATGATATTTCCTATTTTTTTTTTAGGAAAGGTTTGTGACACTACATAAGAGCATGTTAAGGCTGCTTTATGGAATAATTAACTTAATGCATCTGTCAATAAGAACAAGAGTAACTTCATAATCCAGCTGCTTTGGATTTTATGTTGGATCGAAGAGGAATGCAAACTAACAGTTAATTTTTCTATGATATGGCAAACTGTTTTGTCTAAAAAGGGTCAGAAAACAGTAATTAATGGCCATAAAAATGTTCCAGAGCCCTAGGTGTCATGTTAAAATTCTTTGTTTTACTGAGCCGAAAGCTCAAAATGTGATGACAGTCGGATTACAGTGATATCAGGGACAGAAAATGAGCAAATCCTCAAACTGCAACCAGAGGATTTTGTTGCTCAAAAAAAAAAAAAAAACCCTGAGAAAACAAATCGATCATCAAAATAGCTGCTGATTTATTTTCTATTGCTTGACTCCTATTCTATTAATCAACTAATAATTTCTGTTCTGCACAAACAAAAAGATACTGCAAAATCAATTTAACATAATAATAATCATTTTAAAAATATTTCCTCTCAGAATCGTCTACTTTGCATTTCCTGACATGAGGTAAGTGTGTGTGGATGCAGAGGATGAGATTGAGGTGTTGTGTCGCGTCGTGTTTTGCTGTGCTGTGTTGTGTTGTGTTGTTCATGACAGCGGCTCCCTCACACACACACACACACACACACGCACACACATGTCTCTTAATATCAGCTCAGCCGAACAAGAAACAACTACCACTGTCACTACAAATGCAGCCCCTATCCAAAGCAGACGCCTGTCAGCCAGCTAATGTCCCCTGACAAAACACGCTGTGAATTAGAATAGCCACAAAAAGTGTGTGTGTGTGTGTGTGTGTGAGAGGGAGAGAGAGTGAGGGAGAGAGGGAGAGAACTCATCTGTGTCACAGTCTATCCCCTCGGGCAATCAAGGAAGAGAAAAAAAAAAAACAGTCATTAGCAACTGGTGGTGCTTGCTCCAGCAAATCGCCGTTTGAGTGAAGATTTATGCAGACTCCTGACTGGAAATGATTTATTTATTTCAGCAGAGGCTGTGAGATCATTAACCTCCGCTGTGTCTCTGGGGAACGACATCTGCGGCCCCCCACACTGCTCAGACAAAAGGCCCCACGCGTCCCCCTGGCTTCACGGCTCAGGAGGAGGAGGAGGAGCAGGAGGAGGTGGAGGTGGAGGAGGAGGAGGCCCGGCTGAGGGGCCTGACTGCGAGCCAGAAGGAGACGAGGCCTCTGCTGAGCAAACTGCATCTTTTAGCAATGATCGGGCTCACTTGTTGATTAATGAGGACTCTCATGGTTTTGGTGTTTATTTGACGCTGCAGATAAATGAAACAACTTCATGTAGATTTAGGTTTAAGCTTTGATCATCACAAACTTTATTCATTTAAATAAGCTATTTTAAGTGATCCCAGTCAATGTAAAAAGACATTAAAGTTAAACTACAATTAAAATTCAGTTTGGCTCAAAAATCAGAAATCATATCAAGCTCAGCCCATAAGAAACTTTCAGGCTACAAGAAATCCTAGTTAAAGTAAGATGACATTAATGATCAGTTTGGATGATAAAATGAATATTTTAATGACACAAGTTAAAGAACATGGCCTGTTAATATTCAAAACATTAGCGATCAGTTGGTCTCCAGGTGCCACCACAGTCCCACAGCTTCATGTACATCAATACACTGCTAATGACATGTATCACTACGTTCATGTCCATCTAATTGAAAAAGTTAAGAAGGTACAAGGTCTAAGTCCAAACTGATTCCTAGCGACAGTATAAATCAGAAATTAATCAGGACTTCGACTGAACGGAGAGCAGCTTGTGGCCTCACCGATGCTTTTTTGAATATGTGTAATTGAAAACTTATGGTGATCTCAAAGCTGCAGCAAAGAGCATCTGCATTAACCTGCTGCACCTGGAGTGAAAGAGGCCAGACTCATTAAATAATTTCCCCCATAACCATCCCAAAGCACAGATCCTCTAATTTCATTTGATTTCCAACGATCGGAATCACAGTATGGAAATAGATCTGGAGGACAAGTGGAGGGGGTGAGATGTAGGTTTGTCAGCTCAAGAGAAGTGATGACTGTGCTACAACCTTATCAAGCAAACACTTGAGAGCACAACAAATCAAGATTTTATTGGGGGTAATAAACCGGAGCATCCAATTGGAGATGAAGAGTACAAATTTACGAGAAATGTTAATGGTGTCTTGATTTCATCCCCAGATGGGACAATGTTTTTGGATTTAAGGTGGTATTACCATCTTAATATTTACTTTAAACACATATTTAATCATCTTTGCAATAAATATGCCAGGATTAGAGACGTTTCTAAGCATCAGTGTAATTCAAGTCCAGTTGTTGGCGTTGTTTAAAAGGTATTAATTTCATTGCAGAAATCCCTACTTTTCCCTTGAAAAACTGCATAAAAACCCCAAAGCTGCATAAACAAAGTCTTGAAACAAAAGACATCAACTTATTTTTTGAGGTTACTGTGTGTGTTTCTCTCAACAGCAAAGAAAACAATGAATTATTGACAAAAATGAAAGCTTGTTTCAAATTCAAACAGCACAGTTTTCTAATTTAATAAGTGAAGTTGGGAAATATGCAGAATAAGTTGGGGAAAAAAGGGGGGGGGGGGGATAATTTGGCATGATGGGAAACAATATGGTATGGTGAGGGTGGAGCGGGATCAGGGAGAAACAAACAAACCTTGACAAGGGCAGCGGTGGAGAATCAGCCTGGGGAGCAGCGAGGTCTGCGGTCGGGTGCAGACAGCCCTGTTTGAGAGGGGGGCTTGCCAAGTACCGACCCTGAACTGCGGCACTCCGGTGCTGCCTGGCTGCACTAAGCAGTGGCTGCCAGCATGCGCTGATTTATCAGGGGGGCAACGCCAGCCGCCACCTCGCTCTCCCCCGTGCCCTCCCTTTATAAAGAGCCTCCCTGACGGCTCTGATAGTGCAATCAGGGCTACGGCAGAGCCAAGGCAATTTCTCCTTCACTGTTTGATAACCCCATGCCTTATTGAAAGCCAATGGCAATGGCAGCAACAACAACTCAATTGGAAAGAGTTGCTGCATTTTGAAGGGGGAAAAAGGTTACGCCTTGACAAAACGAGGGGGGAGTGAGGGGATGTCTGTCTCACTTTATGTGAAAGACTCATTGTCCTCCAACAGGTGGCATGATTCCTGAGTGACCACTGTCCCTCAGCTGGCTTGTCGTGTTGACTGTCAACTGTTGTTGTGTTTTTTCACATCGCTGAAACTCTGACAGAACAACTGAAACTCGTGTGACTTTTTTTTGTCCATGTTGAGGAATAAATAACAGTCTAAAGCCAAGCTAGCAGCTCTGTGAGGCTGTTCCCATGATGCTCTTCAACAAAAGACGATGCATTTAATGCTAAAATGGGCATGCTAACTACCATCTTTACCATGTTTTGGTTGTTCGCAAACTGATTAGCAAAATATATATGTATATATTTTAACTATGGCTAAAGGAAATATTGTTAGTTTTGCAGCTATTTGGTCATAAAGAAAAATTTGGGGAAAAAATAAAAACTAATGGGGCACCGCGTAGCTTAGTTGGTAGCATGGACGTCCCATGTACGGAGGCTTCAACCTCCATGCAGCAGTCGCGAAACTTATGATGGAAAAGACTACAGTTACTAAATTCTTCCCGAGGTTTAAATTAAATTTCATGGCAATTTAAGTAAGTTTAAATAGTTTGTAAGACTTAACATAAAACTACAAATGTCAACCTCATGATGACATAAGAGTAAAAGTCACTGGATCATTAAAATAATCTGGATTATTTATAATGTTAATGTTATATAGACATTTATTAACTATAAATGTCTATATAACATTTCAAAGCAATCCATCCCATAGTTGTTGAGACATTTGTGCTTGAACCTGAAACTGCTCAAAGTGGTTCATCCAGCACCCTGAACCAGTGTACACACCATCTGCGTCATCTCTAAAGCCACACAAAAAAGACAATTCGTCATTAAGAAAACTTTGCATTAAAATACCTCAGATATGAACTGTCTTAAAGGATGACCTGTCTAACTGGGTCTCTTTGTCCCAATATGTTTAGTTACTCTCAGATGTACAGTTTGAATAGTAAAGTGAGACGTAAGCAACAGCTTTTCACAAGCCTCTGATAAAATATTTTCTGTGAAAAGAAACACAAAGGCATTCAGAAGATGTCAAATCAGGATATTTCTTGAAAGAGATATATCTGTCAAACACTTAATGAAAATAAAAAAGGGAAATAAAAACCATTTTTGGTCCACAAAATCTTTATCAGCAGAGTGGGTCAAGGTTTTGTATCGGTGTCACCGCTGAATGAAGCCCTGCGTGTCTGATTTTAACTGTACAGAAGCTGGTGATGCTGAAAAACAGTTATTGATTTTTGCTCAACATTGTTCTCGACTGGTTCAATGGCCTTTTTTCCAAGATACCAAATTTTACTGTACTAATGTTCAAGGCTGCAGTAAATTCATCAGCTGAATGAAACAACAAAAACAATTTAGTCGAGTTTCTCCATAAAGCACCTCACCTTTTATTAAGGATTATTTCTCCCCTTTTATTTCTGAATGTCTATGTGCAGCATTCAGTGATGCAGCAGGTTGTTAACCCATGAGATACATTTGGTGTTCAAGAAACCATACTTTAAATTTAATGTACCAAGTAAAGGAGCACTAAACAATTCCCACGACAAAAAGACTTAGAGGAGGTTTTATTCTCGGAGTGGGAAGAGGTCTCAGAACAAGAGGAATTTGTACAGGTTGAACCTGTTTTAAGAGACAGGGGACACAATTTTGCACATCGTCAAGAGGATGCAAAGGAGAAGGTTTCGGAGTCAAGAAGTTACGAATGATTATGAAGTTATGAAAAATTTAAGGTGTTATAGAGGTTTGCAAAGGATAAAAGCAGTGTGGAATCAACAGGTTACACAGACCAGACAAGGTTTCTGAGTGTGAGGAGCTCGCAGAGGATCAGCTTTACAAGAGGATTGGAAAAAAAAAATGCAGCTTTTTTTATGTTGTTGAAGCATCACACCCACAGTGCAACAACTTGGCCTCTCTCTGAGGTCTCATGTTATTTCCTGATAGCCATCACTGCATGTTACTTTTCTTTAAAAGATCAAGGCTCCTTTAGCAATATATTGAAAGTGTGGACTGAACATTTGCACACAACTTTAACATAAAGACAGAATTCAAATACAGATTTGTTAACTGAAGGACAAGAACCAGGTGCTGCTAATTCAAGCTGTTCTTTACATTTTTTTATATCAAGCTTTATCTCTAAAAGATACTGTTGAAATAATTGTCAAATACTGCTGTTTTTACCCTTCAATGTGCCTTGCTTTCAGTTTGTTAAAACTCTCAGACATGCTACACATCCATCCATCCATCACTCCACCCTTCATTGCTTTTTAGGGCTAGATCGTGCTTGAAAAGACCAACTTCATTTGACATGTTGTGTGAGTAAGTTTGAAGGTGAGATGGCTGCTCCCAAAACTGCTCAAGGAACAAGTTAAAATCAAATGTTTTTGAAATATTCAGCGCCTCTGCTTTTCCACATCAGCACACCGATTCTGACGCTGGATGGCACAAAGTTTCTAAACCTGTCCAACCAATCAGGAGCAGTTCAGACGAAGTATTCTGATACAATACTTTTAGCATCACTATGATAAAGACACAACACTTCCTGCTTTATCACTGAATGTTGGTACTGGACTCAAATCCTGAAGTATGATGATGATGATCTTATAATACGAACACATTACCTAAACTAAATCAATTTGTTTTAAACAATCCGGCATAAAAATGCAGTCATTTGATGCGTTACAGCAAACTGTTTAAAATACAGTCAACAGCATCTCCTGTGTCTTGCTATGAGGAGAATTCTTTGTTTTTCATACAACTGCATTAAATTGTACTATAAACCATTTAGTATTAGCACTTGTATAGTACTAGTGAATGCTAAATTAGAGGTCAATAAGTGTCACCTCACTAAGGCCATGCCTGACTGAAAGGATGTACAATAATGAGACATCATATAACAGGATAACTGTGGAAAGTTGCATGGAAAGCGAGTCTAGTTTGCAGGTTTTTTCCGACTTGAATAATTCCAGCGTGTTGGCAGGTTCTGCCTCACGAGGTCCCGGCTAAGCACTGATCCACAGTTATTCCACATCCCTCTGAACTTGGCTGTCCTGTGGTGGAGCAGCCGTTATGCCGGTTTGATCGACTTCAGGGGGCCTGAAGGTCGAAGCACAATGCAATTCTGAGGTGGAAATCCTAGGTCTTATCAGCGTGACCTTCAGGACTGCTGATACTACTGATTCCACAAATACTACAATCCTTTGCTCCCATAACAGTGTCACTGTGGCTTATTCTTTAGGAATCCTGTGAAACAAGAGAGCACTGCAGTGACTTAAATTTAGTTCCATTTTATGTTCAGTGTGTGTTTGGATTAATGATATCAAATTGTTGATACAGCTTTGATTCCAGCACATCTGCTTTAACAGCCTTTGATGTTAGATTAACCCCAGAACAGACATTTAATTATAGTGAAAAAGGTTATTTTCAGAATCAGTTTGCTTGTAGAACTGATGTGTATAATTGTACAGGGAGAACTAGAGTTCAAATAACATTCATTTTATAGTCGATTTTAAGTCAAAATGCCTTTTTAACCCCTTTAAAACACATCCCCAGTCATAATGTGCACTTATTTACCAATATTTGCCAAAAACACAGAAAAAACAAACCATATCTTGTATTCTTACATCAAAACCAAATCATAAGTTAGGCTTAGACCAAACAGTTTCAACAAATGATATCATAACATACACCCATCAATTAATCTTCATCTTTTATCAACACAGAACATAGATTTATTATTGTATCTAGCTTGAAACATCTTGGTATGTCTGAGTTTTTCTTGTGTTTGCCACATTAAAACCTTGTTCTATTTCCTCAACACAGCACGATTACAGGCCCGCTGGCTGGAATTTACTCACTTTACGGAAAGAAAGAGGCATCTGTGACAGCTCCAGGTTATGTCTAAGGCATTTTACAGTGGACCTCTTCAGCAGCTAATGTACATGGAGCACACAGCATCCTTTGTCTATCTCAGTGACTGTTGGGACAACAGTAACTGACCTTATACCTTATACCTCCTGCACGTCTACCTGCTCAACAGGGGTGTTAAAGGTGTTTAAAGAGGAGAGAAGTCTTCTACAGCTGAAAAGATGCTAACTTTAAGTCAAACTAATTCTGCTTGTTTGTTTTGATTTTCCCACTTCTCAGCGTTTCAATCAAATTCTTCCAAATATCATGGATGTTTGATGATCTTCAAATGGCATTTGAACTGTTTCCTGGAAATTAATATTGAGTGTATTTTGAACTCTAACAATAATCCAGGAAATCAGAAAAATCTCACACATTTTTAGTTTTTCCTGACAGGATTTCAGCAGTGTTGACCTCACATTCCTCTCTCAGCAGCAGTGATGTTGGTGGCAGTGACAGTAGTAGCAGTCGTATCGATGGCAGACTATTTAGCCTGAGCTGATATGAGCCTCATTTAATGCTCAAGGTCCATTCTTTTGAAGAGTGCAGCCATGGTAACATACCCCTCCGTCATACGGCTCCTCCATCCATCAGCAGCTGCCTCCCTTCGTTTTTACTGTCTCCATCTAACTTTAAGCTGTCATTGAAAGACGGCTGGTTTCAGTGTCAGTCCACTTTCTGTTTACACTGTAAGGCCTCAGTGCAAATGAATCATTGCATTGACTTTTCAAAGGCTGACACTGTTCATTTCCTCCTCCAGCAGGGTTAAGAACACTGACTGAGGTTGCCACTTCAGCGGCAGTGAAAATGCTGTGACGCCTCAACAGGTGGTTGGATGGATTAGAGGTGTTCGCAGTACATCTGTGCAGATGTGTGAAGGCTGCACAGCACAGAAGATTTACTAATCTGTGTTTAAGATGGAAACAAATATTCAGCAATATTTTAAAGATTATCTTCAGGATAATAATGAGAATCTGTTTAATGTTCTTTTGCTCTATTGTGAAAAAACCCTGGATTAAAACAGACCTGATGAAAGAGTTCATGTGCTGTATTTGAGAAAAAACTTCTAAATAACTAAACAATAGCGATTTGACTGATTCATAGCATTTAAGATCAATAATTTATGCACACAAAGTGATTCAGTACAGTTATTTATATTGAATCTACAAACAAAATATCAGTAGTTGATTAATAAATGCAAGTAATTGATTAATTTCTGAAAAAAAAATCATTAAACCAACTACTTTTGTCTTATTTCTTAATTTTGAGTAGACAGAGTTTCTTAAATGTGAAATTAATCCTCCAGTCTTCCACCAAGAAGTGACCAATGTTAAAACGCATCTGTTTGCTTTCTTAATGTCTTTGTTTCTTATTGTATAGCATCAACCTAATAAGGGGCTGCAGGAAGAGTGAAGAAAATTTATATGCTTTGCTAATTATGCATTCCATTAATCTTAAAATAACCTTTTTTTGTCATGATTGTCCATATCCATGCATGGGCTGAATATTATTGTGTACACTGTCATCAGTTGCCATGAGTTACATGCATGATTGCATTCACATTCTGGTTTTAATCCAATGTGTTGAATTGTTGCACTGATAATGTAGTTATGTTCATTTTTCCACACAGGACCTTTGTGTAAATGTTAGGGACAGTAATTAATTGAGAGTATTTTCAAGGTCAGACCAGTGTTTAAAACTGTTTCAATTATTAGTAATTTGGCAGAGAGCAGAGTCACCGTCTAATGAAAGCATTTAATTAAGCAAATATACAGGTAAGGTGTGCAAATACTTCATATTTAAGAGACACTGTCAATCTGTGTTTGAAGCTATAACATTTTAACAAAATTTAGAAAATCAGAGGTGTAATGATTTGGAAACCAAGACCAAAAATTATGATACAAGCACTCATGATCCCCAATAGCTACCCTTCCAGCCCACCAATTCAACACTGCTACTTCCCAGCTTCATCTCTTTTTACTTTCATTTTTAACCTAACTCACACTAACAAGTCAGAACAGCTTCTGACTGTCTATTTTGTCCCCAAAAGTACAAAAACAGTAAAACATGACTCAAAATTCAAGGTACCTGACTGTGGATTTGGAAAATCAATACAACCCTGTTTAAAATGATTACATTACTTACATAAACTAATCAATAAAAGAGCTTAAGGACACTTTAATTCTTAACATTATTATTAAATAAACTTGCAGCATGGACAACTCTAAAATCAACAACAGTTTCACATAGTGTTCCTGTAGTGACGTCCTTTAAACAATAATGTGTTTACAAAGTGGCAAAGCTCGCCTCATCCCTTGTGAATGACTGAGCCTTCAATGGACGCTTTTTTTTGGCCCAGTCATGATCCTATCACCTCTTTTAAATTAACCTGTTTACCTGTGGAAAAATCTAAACAGGTGTTTTTTGAGTGTTCCACAACTTCCCCATGGTTTGCTGCTCCTGTTGGAATTTATTTAAAATTGAGAGAAAATATAAATTTACAAAAATTATTGAAGTAAATAAAGTGCACCATTTAATATATTGCATTTGTTTTGTTTTCCATTATATGTCAAAAAAGCTTTGGCAAACTATCACACTCTGTTCTATTTATGTTACATCCTAACTTTTTCAGCATCACAGTTGTATTAAAAATAAAACCTGATTGGCTCATGTGTGAACTGCAGAAAATATTCACATTATTCCTGTTGCTGTCGAAGTTTTCTCCCCCGTTTCCAAAGAGCAAATTGATGAGCCCCTTAAAAAGTAATTAGGCTAGTCATGGCGTTAGGTAAAGCAGCGGACGGGGCTTGATGGCTGCAGTGCAGTGCTAATCCAGGGCAGCAGCTGAGCTGTTGATTTGCAGACTGTGGGCCTTGCATTGTGAGGGCTTTATGGTTCCTTTATGGTACGCCAACAGACACCTGCATGGGCGATATGTTGCCTGGGACATTTTTCTCTCTCCCACTCTGTGACTCCTTTGCTTTTGTATCATTAGCAGAGCAAGGGAGCCGTGAATCACTCGTCTCACACCCTTGCCCCCACCCCATCTTTTTCAACCTCCTTCCACCCTCTAACAGCCACCGCCCCCCCTCCTCCCTCTTCTAGGGTGCTAAACGGCTTGACAGAAGGGTGCCCAGACCGTTGGCAGTAGCCATCGACTGGAAGGGAGAAGCTGCCAGGAGTCCTTGATGGATAGGCTCATTTTCCAGCCGGCAGCAAGTCTCGGCGAAGCATCCGTGTCATTTGTAATGTCAGCCAACAAAATGTAATCAAACATTCCAGCGGTTTAATCACAGAGGGCTGCTCGAGAGATGATTGTAGTGTCAATATAATGCTATTTCATTATCTGTTTGTATTTTATATTGACAGTGTCAGATAAACAGTGTGGAAAATTAAGATTAAAAATATGGTAATTTCATTTCAATCACCCCGGCTACAGTTGCTGGCCCATTATGCGATTGATTACTTCTGAATTAAATTTGGGGCTGAATGTAAAGTTTAATCTTCTTTCTTCTCTGCAATTCAGCTCCCCAAAGGCCTCTTAGTAAGTAAGTACCCATTTCATTTGATCTTTAATGAAAAGTAATGGCCCAAATGAATTGTATAAATCAGCTGTCGTGTGTACCTAGTTGACATTCTGTTTCTTTTTCCCTTTCAGTTTTAATCCAGTTTTTACACATAAAGTATTATGAACCCAAACTGCAGGCCATCCTTCCTTTTGAGCCATTTATTTTTTAGAAAATATCAGAAATATTTAACTGACTTTTGCCCTATCAGTATTGCTATAATCTTCACACTGGTTTTGTTCAACATATCAGAAACTTTGGTCTTTTTTTCTTTTATCTATAAAACTCAGAGTGGATTTTATTTCGATGAAAACATAAAATAAGGTCAAATACAAGTTCTCTGCAAGGTGCTTAGAGAAGAAATTAAGAGGAATGTTTTATAGCCTAGAGTGCCACTTTAAGGAGAAAATGCAACCCCTAAACCAGCCGAGGGGTGATAGACATTTTAATTACATGGTAAATTTTGAGATTTTTCTGTGCCTGGGCAGAACTCTTAAGCGCTGTCGTGTACTCAAGATTTGGCATCAAATTCTCCCCATTTCTGCGGCTATATATGAAGTGACACAACTGTTAACGAGAGCTCAGCAGAAAAGAAGGGGTTGAAAAAAGGAGCTCTTCTTTGTGAGTCCCATTCAGTGCGATTTGTCCCCCTTTGTAGTCCTAATTATGTGCCAAAGTAGGATAACAGAAGTTCTCAACTCGGCCATTATGCCAGCACAAAAAAAGAGACGCATACAAGAAGCTGATCACTTTGGAATTAGCAAACATGATACTATACGAGGAGAAAAAAAAAAATCATTAATACCGTCAGGGATTAGAGGTTCTGATTAAAGGGTAGCTTCTACCGTATGCAAATTAGTGATAGGCATTTATCAGCGCCTGGGCAAGCTGTCTTAGCTGCAAAGCCACATATGTTTTTTAGCTGATTAAAAAACTGCTTGAAGTTGCAGGCTTTTAATGGCAGGGAGAGAGAGGGAGAGAGAGAGAGGGAGACAGAGAGAGAGAGAGAGAGAGAGAGAGGCAGAAAGAGAGGGAGGGATAGAGAGGTTGTGAGGCAACTCATTTCCTTTTGGCCAAATTCCCGCAATCGCTCAGAGCATTTGCCTTAATTCCCTCCTTTATTAGCTACATTCTTTTGTATATAATTAAAACATTTCTCAAGTGAGCATGTGCGTGCCTGTTTTATTTCACTGCTATATTTTTCATCAGCAAACACATTGTATTCAACGCAGCCTTTTTCTTTTTCTTTTTTTTTTTTTGTATCACCATCGCCTTGATGCTTCGCCCTGAAAGAGTTTGGAACGGTGAATATAAGGGCAGAATTAGGTGAGAATTTGTCAGCAGTCTGCCATTGTGTGAGGGTCTCTGTGTTATTATATTTTCTTTCATATGGAGGTGACCCCCTTTGTGTTAACAAAGAACATGAGGATGAAACTGAGCTCTGTGTGCCTCGCACCCGGCGCTGATAATGCCTTGGTAACCCAGCACCCCCTCTTCTCCTTGAGGGAGCGCTTTAATTTATGCTTTTTCATCTCCCTGGGCGCAGGACTGTTAACCTGCTCTGTGCACTACTGATTCATGGAAGGGAAACCTCTAATGCACAGCAGACTGCTGCGTCAAGTCTCCCCTCTTACTCCGACATTACAGAGTTGGTTTCATGATGCACCTGACAAAACAGCCCCCCTAAAGATCTGAAACTGTGGAATTATGAGATTTATAGGGTTTTTTTTACATTAATAAAGAAGTCACTGTGAATATCAGACAGCCTGTGACTGCAGAATAGCAGTGGTAACTCATAACATTATCATCACAACTTAGGGTTTGTTTTTTTGACTAAAAAAGGTTTTCCTGTGTTCAATGACTTCCAACAGATGTCACTCTAAGATTATTTCTAATGTTTTTTGCAGCAACTATTTGTTTTATTTACCTTAAAATTAGCTCTTTTCTACATAGTGAGCAGGTCCTATTCCATGGAGTCAGCCATGTTTCTACAGAAGCCCAGAAAGGACAAACCAAATCCAGTTGGTTACAATCAGCAACCTCACCACTAGATGCCACTAAATTCTACACACTGAACCTTAAAGTGAGTGTCCTAATTAACTTCCTCTTGAATAATTTTATTGACAACAAATGTTACTTTGCAGATTGTACATTAAAATATAAGATCAGTACATAAAAGACTAGTTTCTATTGATGAATCTTGCCAAAAGTATATATATGCATCACTTTATCTGTATATACAGTATATATACATATTTTAAATGCAATAATAATAATAATAATAATAATAATAATAATAATACAGTCATATAAGATAACATAGCATAACAAGTAGTAAGTATAGTGTTTTGATATCATTTTAGTATTTGTAATCCTTATAATTTCTATTCTGGTTAATCTGTTTAATACCTTTTTAGGTAAAAAAGCATAAGAGGTTTATCTTTAGTTTGCATTTGCAGTGGCTCAATACAGTCCTGTACAGTAAACAGTGAGGTTGATATCAGAGATATAAATATAAAAAGTAATGATGGTTTACAAATACAAAATTTTATGGCTTTATTTTGTAATAAAGTATTTTTTCCATTATTGCTACTTTTACTTGAGTGAAGATTGCCAGTATTTCTGTATTCCTTGACCCTTCTTTGTCCCATTAAAAGGTATCTTGCTGTATGAACTGTAGCTGTGTGGGTTCAGTAGAAGCATACAGGAACGACACAGATGAAGAATACAAATGGTAAATAAACTTACATTATATTATCAGAAATAATATTCATGTCAGAGCTTTTTGATAAGCACAGAGAGAATCCGTGATTAGGCTGCAGCTCCTCCATTGAGTGGACCACATATTGTACAGACACATGAGTGGTGGCTTTTGTGGTCTGCAAAACCATTACTTATTCACAGTGGACCAATAATACTGTGCAAACCAGTGATTCAATCAATGACATTGTGGCAAAGAGGCCATGTAATTGAAATATCTAGATAAGGATAACAGTGACTCTAGATGATATAAAAATGATGAAAAAAAAAATGTCCAAAGATGGGCTAGTGGTTGCCTTGAACAGTCTGGAAGGGAAGGCCTAAATAGCAAAGCCATAGAAAATAATGAAAAGATCTATTGTAGCTTTTGAAGGCAACCCCTATCTCTCAAGGACATCTAATTAACAGACAACAGCTGAGTCCATTTTAAATGGTAATATTTCTTCTCTTAAATGCATCATTTTCAATGCCTTATTGCTTACTTCAACAGAAATTAGTGGGCTTTTTTTTTCAAAGAGGGTTTTCATGCTTTATTTACGACACTATATATTGTTGGTCCTTGTACAGGCATTTCTCTCTGACCTCTTAAGTATACAATGCTGAATTGGTAGTTAATGAAATGTAAGCATTTCAACGTGCTTTTCGTCTTTGATTGAACACAATATGTATTTTAATTAACTGCTTTCTCATTGTTTCACTCTGGGCTGATTTGCCCAACAGGCAGCCAGATTAAAATCTAATAAAGTGCAACAGCCAGAGAGATCAGGCTCCTTATGTTCATGAAAAAGCACCATATTGATGCTTTCAGTTTAGAGACAAATCTCTCTGACAAGTGCATTACATCCTTAAAGAGAATGCTAGTATAATATGGCCTTTCCTAAACCTTTATAAAGTATGCATGGCCCAACACATGTGTGCCTTGTTTACGCTGGAATTAACATGAGTCCTGACAGCAATCCAGTCAAACAGGAACAGTCTGCACAGATGTACTGAAGAAGATCATTGAACCCACAGACTCAGTTGTCTGTCAGGTTTCAAGTCAAAATTTAAATTTAAATTCTTTTCACTTGTTGTGTGCACTAAAGTGTATTTTGCTTGTTTTTTGACATATTTGTTGACACAGTTTCAAGTTTCTCTGGAAGTTACCAGCTGTAGCATCTGTACCATTAATGTCTTTTACAAAATTCAAAATTTGCTGTTCAGTTTACATTCAAATCGCTAGTTAGGTTAGCCTTCTTATGTTGCATGGACATCAATTTTTATTCATGTCTTTTTAACACCTACTGAGTTATTAGCAATATCACCACAGTTAAAACTGTGCTCATTTAGCTCATCAAGGTTTCTTTTACATGTCCATATGTCGTTAAATTCATCAGATAAACAGATAAGCAGTCAAAAGTCAGAGCAACAGGTCGTCCTGTGACCTCAGCAGTCATTTTAAACTTAACATACACATTCAGGCAACGCTGCTCCTTGTTTAATTCTTGACCATGCTAATGTCATCAAAATTATTGCCCTATCAATACAAATAACCAGCAGGCCTCTGGACACTGACACAGGGGACCTTTAAAGGCAAATATATTATTGAACATTTACATTTTGTTTGTAATTTGTAATTATTTTTGAAATAATTAACCACAAACAGGCCTCAACTCCTCCTAAATAGAAAAACATCACCTGAAGAGCAGCACATACAGTATATGCTTACTCTTAGCTTCCTTTAACTGATTTCATTAGATGCAAATTCCTAAGTTTTGTGTGTAACTGATGCATCCAGTCTGTTGCTGTTAGCATCACCATCCCAACACACACACACATAAACCCAGACAGAGGTGCTAACCTTTCACACTGTCCATCTGACGTAATTTCTCTCCTATGGGTTGAGAATCTAAAATCAATAGCAGCTATGTTAAAGATGTAGCTCGCCATCTGACCTGTCCTCCCCTCGTCTTCATCACAGCCTTTTTGCCTCTCTCTCTCTCTAAATGCTCTCCATCCCTCCCCCTCCTCACCTCCCTAAATGATGTGACCACCTACTCTTAACAAGGCACAAATTGTTTAAGACTGTCAGTCTGGGTGAAGTAAGTACCGAGTCCTCAGGCTGTGTGCAGAGGAAGAGCAGGTCAGAGTTCAGACAAAAGACTTGATCCGGCCCTTTAGTTTCCATGGAGGGAAAATTGAGTGAGCTTAAATGTCTTGGGAGTCGTTTGCCTCTTGATTTTGGAATCAATGAAGGGGGTGAAAAGGGAGGGAGGAGGGTTTCTGTGGCAGAAAATGGCATTAGAGTTAATGATCAAGTTTGTCCCAGAGGGGCAGTCCATATTAAAGCTATTTCAGCGGTGACAGCACTCGCCACATGACCTGACTGATTAATAACAAAACGGTGCTCAAATAGGAATAACAATAAGTGTCAGTCAGTATGAAGGTAAACAATTATTCAGCTGCATTTCTTCTGCTTTTTAGCTTTTTTTCATTTTATAAATGTTTCCGTACCGATGTAAACTTTTTTTTTTTTTTTAGATTTCATATATGGTTATATGAACACATGCAAATGCAGTAGAGCAGCAAGTGACTATTATATGTGTTATTCATTTATTTATCAATCTGTCATTTTTTGACTCATTGAAGAATACAAAAAGGGAATCAGTTTACAATAAATTAAAACTGAGGAAAGCTACAAATTACTGCATTTAAGCACACAATATGAAATTTTATCTCTAAATTAAAATAATAATTAAACAATGTAGTCTGATGATGTTTTGAATAAGTGAGGGATGATGGGAGTTGTTGACTTCGTTGTTAAAAACTTGAGAAACAGATGAAAATCTCTTTGACTGACTCAGGTAGAAACCATGCACACGGACGAGATGATGTATTAAGTTTTATACAGGATATGTTTGGTCATGTTTGTATATCTTCCTCTCCTTCTAGTTTATTTGTTTATTTGTTTATTTACTTGGATTCCTAGTAGCTGTGCCCTGAAGCATAGCTAGTCTTCCTGGGGTCCAAATCTAAAAGAAAATAGTGTTAGTACACTAGAGAGTAAAATATATAACATTATTGTGCATAAATGTTACATTTTTTTAGCTTTAAAACACTGGAATTGGTAAAGATTTTGACTTAAACACTCACTTGATTACTAAAATTGTTGACAATCAAGTTCTGTCCAAAAAAATTACAATAACTGATAAATTGTTTCTGCTCATTACATTGCAGTTATGTCATACATGGCATCCAATTGAAGCCATTTAAAAAGTTTACTTGGATTGTCAAAAAGCAAAAAAATATGTGTTGATTAAAAATTATTAGAACCTTATAAGAATTTTTTAGATTTAACAGCAATGGGCATTTTGTGAGAATTTCCCTAATGATAATATATACAACTATGTAAAAATGTGCACCACAGCATCTTGATCTGCAGTTGGGTTAAATGAGCCACAATGGAGTTGAGTAAAATTGTGACGTCTTGATTTGATATTCAAAAAGTCTGAAAATAGGATCCGTTTAATTCAAAGTCCAGGAAGTTTCCTGCAGCTGCAATTTTAAGGAAGGAAAAAGTATCCCTATAACTGGAAAGCCAGAAGACTCGGATGAAAAATAATTTACCTCCAAAAACATGTCTGTTTGGAAGAACTCTACAAAATCACAAAATCTCCAGTAAAGCAGATTTACATTCTGGTTTCTATTGGGATATAAAAGGGAGGATTTTTTTATTTTGGCTCAGCAGTCACATCTGTTGGTCACAACAGTCCTTCAACCCACTTCTGGGCTGTAACCACCAGTTGAAAAACTCACATTATGTTGTGTATTGTTCTGAATGCTGATTGTATCGTTCCTTTGCAGTGGCAGAGGCCCCATCTGATATTTACCACCGCCGAGTCTGCTGGGGGTGACAAGGGGGCAAGGCCAAGTCCCACGTGTCCGGCTGGAGAGCAGATTAAAGTGCTCTGAAAAGCCACACACTGCTGCCCGCAATGAGAAAAATAATAATGTGGACATGGCCTTCCCTTTATGACAGTAACAACACATTCTCCAGAGACCAATCTTTTTTTATCAATTCAAAAGAGTGACAAACAGCGCACGCCTGAAGCCAGAATTGTATGAAAGGATGTATGGAGTATTTATGATGCTTGTGTGTCCTGAAGGCGATGATGACAAAAGCAGTCAGACAAACTTATGTTACTGTCTGCCTTTTTTTATCCAAATAGGTACACTGAAGCTCCCTATTTTTCTCCAAATGAAAGATGAAGTAGTTGTACTGGACAGAAAATCCTTGAAAAAACGTAGAGAAAAAAATGTGTGAACCTGGCAAGACATTATAATGATTTGACTGAGGCAAAAATAGTCTTTATTTTTCAGATTTTTTAATATTTAATGATAAAAAAATTTTTTTAAAAGTCAAAGGAAAGAAGAAATCCTGTATTTCAGTGTAGAAAAAAGTACACGGATCCTTTGAATAAAATTTACTACGACTGTGTAAAAATACAAGAAACAGGTAGAATTACATCCAAAATTTTACTTAAAGCTGCTGTTTGCAATATTTTAAATTAATAGTTGGATGACCATGCAAAATATGAAAGTGGTGTTATTCCCTTCAGTGTTTTAGCATCATTGGCAGCTCATTGTTTTACCACCTGCAGCCTTATTGATCTGGTTCAGTCTGCAGGTTCCCATTATAATGAGTCAGATATTTTCAAGGAGATAATTAACAACAAAAACAAAAGTAAAAGAAATCAGATGCAGAAAACACAAAAGAATGCTAAAATTGCTTTGCATTTGCTGGTTAAGGATAGTATATAAGTTGTTGGGTTTACAACTTGTCCAAAATATCATGATATTTGAGTCCATATCGTTCAGGTCTGTGCTGAAAACAAGTTTAGGTTTTCAGGCTGCAATTATCAGAGGAGACACAACTTCTGGTTTCTTGGACAAGATGAAATTTCCCACCATGTGTCAACAACAGTTAAAATAAAACGTATGTGAACCTTTAGCCAAACAACACACAGTCATTGGATAACAGAAATGTATTCATTTTCTGGGCTCTTGTCACATCAGGTGATACAACAACTTATTTCTTGTAACATTTAAAGCAGTTAAATGGTTGTGTGTATGTCATGTATTATCACTGAAATAAGCCCAAACTACATTTTGTATCATAATGGCACATGGCAGCAGTGTTGATCTTTATTTTTCATCTGTGATATATATCCTTCAAGTAACTGTTTGTGTGTGTGTTTGTGTGTCTGCCATGCTGCTGTGTATTCACCACTCTGATAAAGAGCCTAAAATCAGACGTGTTATCTGGTTTGGATTAAAATACTTGATTTAAATGTTTTTAGATTCAAGCTGGTGTGACAGTTTGCAGATTACGCTGACCATGCTTTGTATAACAATTTGTGTTCTTGGGAAGCTCACAGCTTTGAGCCCACATACTCGGCCGACTCTAGAGGGAGCTGAGCAGACAGAGAGCACACTGTGTGAGTGTAAACACAGATTATACCACTATATATGTTTGATACTTTTTACCATCAAACTGCGAAGCTTCATTTTCTGATGACTGTCGTAGGAAATATAAATTAGCTCAAAACATTTAGATATTAAAAAATATAAATAAATATATACATCAAAAATATGACAAAGGCATAGGACAAAGCAATAATATAATGTTTGAACAAGAACTATTTAAATTCCAACTCTAGGCACAGTCACTGCAAGGTGTACTGAGTTTACATTTTGCTGTTATTTTTACTGATAACTTCTGAAATATAAAGACCAATATGATGAATGTAAATGTAATTAAGAACTTGAACAAGTCTTTCATGTTACATTTAAAGAAGTATTTCTTTCATGTTTATATCAATGACTTTCACCAGGAATTTCTCAGTCATCAAGAAGACTATCCAAACTTAAGAGAAAATAAATGGCCATATTTTCCTGAAAATAGAGTTTAAGTAGGTAAATGACCAAAATTAACAATTTATATTAAAATATTTCCAGTAGAAATGGTTACTATGATACACAACAGAAACAGAACTAGTTTGATAAATGTTAGCACTATATTGAATATTAAAATGTGCAAACACTCCTAAATATTTTAACACAATAAATGCATATACAAGACAAAACGCTGTAAATCTCTGCGAGATCTCTGCACACTGAACACAAAAGCACTTGATCCTTTTCTCATATCTCATATTATGGAACACTGCAGAGTAAAAAGGCACCACATTGAAGGAGTAAAAAAGAGGTATAAATAGATGTTGTTATTCTAAACCATCTAATGTGAAACAACATAATTTTCCTGACAATGCTTCCCAGCTTCTTTTAAACCAAACAGAGCGCTTTAATACAGGCTTTTGTTTCGCCTGTCTCTCTGTTCCTTTATTGCAAAGAATTGTTGCTCCAAATCTACAGAGGAACTCACATGCTTGAGATTAAACTGGTCACCATAATCAGGCTGCAGAATTTAATTGTAAGAGCTTCTGCTGGCACTGTTTTCTCTCTTTTTCTGTCCTCCTTGACAAAAATCTGACAGTGGCTTTGCATGGCAAACCTGTTTAATGAATGACTAATCCAGGAAGAGCGCATTATGGCAAACTGTCACACACACATTGTACCAATATTAACTTGAATTTACATTATCATCCTCTGGTAATGCTGGAATATTTGGATTTCCATTAATGCATGGCCTTTCTGTGTGAAAAGCAAACAGCAGTGAACTAAATCTGTTTTTCCCCCTCTTTTGATTGGATGTTGGTGTTAACGCTGTACAGAGGAGCTTTCTTTATTGGGATGACAGCTCCAAGGCTTCCCCACTCCTCGCAATCAAGCTCACAAACAAAAGACTCTGCTTGCATTACTCAAAACCTCTTCTCAAGCAGCAAAGCCAAACTCCTATTACACCATTGTACTGGTGCTGTAAATCAACAAGAACAATGAAGAGAGGCACAATCACGCAGGCCGGCACCATCATCCATATAAAACATGAACCCAAAGAACAATGAATCAGACACTCAAGTGAAAAAAAAGTACTTTACTCCTCCAGTTATTTATTGTGTTCATCTTCAAGCTCTCTATTCAATGTTTATATTTTTATTATCCTATTTCTGACGCACCACACTCAATGCCAAAATAAATCCAGGAGGCAGACATTTAGTTTTTTCTGGGTTGGTACCGTTCATGGCCTTAAGGTGTCTGCACTATAGACAGATCTGCAGAGAACGCATCAGACACATTGTAAATACTTTCATATATTACACATCGGCTGTGAACTTGGTGACATTTTGAACTGCTGAGTGTTGTGAGGTATCAAGAACTGCAGTGTGGGTAGGTTATTTAAGGACAGAAAGTAACACAGTTAAGTAGGAAATGAGAGTGTGAACAGATAGATTGAGCTGAGATTAAAACACACTGACAGAGACAAGATTATTAAAGAGCCATTTATAATATTGCAATGGTATGATTCAATAAACTGTGTAGCTGCCAGCCCCAATTCACTAATGCATATTTGGTGTGACCTGGTGAATCATCCTTATTTTGTCTGTCGATATTGTAAAAATGTTTATCATTTCTTTGGCAGTTTTTCAAAAAAAGGGCAACAGTCGCATTAATGTGAATGCTTGTCACATCAATAAAGAGGGAGGAGACATGGGACTTGTTAACAGGCAGGTCCTTGCTCTAAATTTGCATGCATATAAAAACATACTTGCGTTGTATGACATGAATATTGCTGAAGCGGTGACACACACCAGACTGTGCAAGGAGCAGGTGTTACTGTTGGCTACAGCATCTGTGAGAGCTTTGGTTTTACTAAATAAATACATAGGTCTAAAATAGTTTAAAAAGTAGCATCATGTCTGCAGTTTTACATTTTTAATTTTCCTTAAAGTTAAAAAGGGCCTTTTTTAATGATGAGAAATACTAGAGATAATTTTAGGGGTTGAAGCTAATTTTCATAAAAGTACAAGAAATGTTATCATTTAGGTTTGTGGGAAAAAAATTACAGAACTATTAGCACCATAATAACTTTTAGAAAACATACCCAACTGTCACATAATGTATTCTAAAATATGTTATATGTTTGCCTCATTGAACTTTGTTTTACATACTCTCATATGCAAATTTCCTCTTGGCACCAAATAACTGCCGATCACTACAAGCTACAGTTTTATGCATCATTTTAGTGTATGCAGTCCAGTAAAATCTCTCTGTGTACGGAGGGTATAAATATCACGGCTGTACATACAGTAACCCCGTGCTTGTACCCTATATAAATACCTGTCACCATCAATCTATACTACTTAGTTAATAATGCTTACACTTAGTTTAGTATGGTGGCAGCTTTTTCACCAGTGGCACATAATGACGAAAGAGTAGGTGTGGAGAGGACATCCATAAGCCCGAGACAAGCGGAGTGGTGCCGGGGAGAAGGAAGAGCAAAGCAGCAAGTTTTAAATATTACTGACCCAGCACTTGGAAAAGGCAATGCACAACAAGACGGAAAATGAATGCTTTTTAGTCTGAAAATCCTTTCACCCTCTCACATTCAGCAGATCAGATTAAGAGAGAGGTTTAAGAAGATTTTGACACGCACAAAAAAACTTCTGAGCCATGGGAGGGGGGTGAGTCGGGGAAGGTGGTAGGGAGCAGTTTGTAATTCAGTGGCTTCAGGCAATTCATCACAGAAATTGAGTTTCTAATGCAGCATCTTGTGAATCCCTTTTGCCCTGTCAACGTTTTAATACATTACATTGAGAATGTAAATCATGTTTGAAATTTGGCACAAACTACACAGCCCCGACTGCACTCACTCTCACTGTACTGCACACACTAGTCTGACATTATACACACATACAGCATGCATAGGCTAACACGTGCACACATTTATGCATCATGCAAACGTGAACAACTGCAGCCAGAACCCAGGATATCCCTCATGGTCTGTTATTGACTGTCAAAAATAAATTCAAGCACCAGAGGATTTAAATTAAATCAAATATTGACTTGTGATTTTGCAAGTAAAGAAAAAAAATTGCAAGAATTGTTGTTACATTAAAGTACCTTAATGTATACCCAAAGAAGCAATGGCACTGTTTGCTAGAAGTGAAAAGACTAATGTAACTACATAACAGATGATGTACACACTTGGTTCTGGGTGATTCAATTACAAGTGGGCT
>JAPZDV010000021.1:25111401-25136631 GCA_029814665.1 Acanthurus lineatus | reverse complement strand
AAGTCCCTCCTCCACGTACCACTAGAGGGACCTCGCGTACCACTGGTGGTACGCGTACCACAGTTTGAGAATCAAGGATGTAGTGTAAAGAAACCAGCACAGAGTTCAAGCAAGTGTACACTTAAGTACACTGATCCAATGAAAACATAAAATTTCCTGTCATCACATATCATCAATATTCTCCCAATTGCATCAAGAGCAAGAGCAACAATTCCAGTTGGATCTCTCTGTTAAGCTTATAAACTGCATCAACATTTCTTTTTTCAATATCCTTTGTGAAATTGTGAGCCATTGTCTCATTAATTTGCTTTGAAAGCCATTTTCAGTCTGTACACTCTGACTAGGTTTATGGGGTTTTTTTTGTAATTTCTTTGTATGTCCTTTTGTCAAATGTAATCATACACAACAGTCACACATTTTAAAGACGTGACTCAGTCATGAATGTCTGAGAAGGTGGTCCATGGATTTCAGAAGCTTTTCATTGTCTATATATAGACTTGTTCCCATCATTCTCAGAGACAAACCCAGAAAATACAGATGAATAGTGGCAATCATCCACATAAACAGAGAGAACCTATGAATACAAAATATTTAAAAATACCGCTTTTTATGGTCTGAATAGTTTTAAAAACAGCTATGATAGCTTGTTTTTGCTGCTGTAGAAAACCAACAAAATGATGAGTCAGTGAAGTTATAGCAGGCCAACAGGCGAGCTGTGACCAAGAGCTAGCTGTAACTGACGTGGAACAACAGTCCAAATCCTCAGCTAAACTTTAAATATGTCACATTATTATCAAAATTACTTTTAACTAGAGATCCTGAGCACTCAGAGTTCAAATTCAAAGTTCCAATGAACCCATTTAACACCATCCTGACAATCCTGGCTGAAACACTGTAAAATTAAAGACAGCATTTATTCTTTTATGTAGTGGTTTTACATATTGTAACAGTGTCTTTTCAGGAAGGGACACTAGCACCATATTGTGGATAAAGTTAGCACTACTGGACACTGATTACAAAAACTGCTGGTGACAAACATACAGCCACCTCATTCAAAGGCTACTTTTCTCTCCCTTCTCTCGTCTAATTATTTACACTGAGCTGCATGCTGTCATTTGGAAACTCAATAGCAAGGTCAGTTCTGTCTCTCCCAGGAACCCCAATGTTTCTGCACCTCCGAATGTACAGTCTTAAACATATGGACTCTTTTAATTAAATCATACCTTGACTCGGTCCTTCTCAGTCTTACTGACAGCAAGGTCATTAAACTATTAAAGGGAGTCACAGGAAAAATTGTTGTGAGCAGATTGAGGCAGGAAAGGTTAATTAAATGGCCATTGCTTCTCCTTACCTCAAGCAAATCGGCATTCTTCTATCCCAGACAGGCCAACGTGAGAGAATGTGTGAGGGGGGTTTTCATGCTGCACAAGATGTGTGTTTGCACGGGTATTTTTCCTCTGCTGAGTGTAAAAAATGGTTTATCTCTAAAAAAATATTTTTCTCTCACAATGCTGGTACAAAACTGTGGCCTCTTCCTGTGAACCCTGCAATACAGTAAAACTGAGGAAACAAAAGCAGTGAGATAGCACCTATGTGTCTGACGTGGTTAAGGACAAATCGTTTTAGAGGCCTGAGAGATAATTCAAAAACATCCAGGTACTGTATGTGCATGCCTTTCTTATTACTGTTTGCAGAAAAGGGTCAAGACTTGCCATCATAAACCTCGGCTGAAATAATTAGCTTTTAATTTAGCAGCACTCTGCATATAATGTGAAATTAGTCTCATTTTCACTTTGGTTTGTCCTTGCAAAATTTCAAAAAGCATTGCAAAAACCTAAACACGCCCTAGCATTCTTAAGGTGCTGAGCTAAATGTTTGAGCTAAACAGCTTAGCTTCTTTCCAACATCTTCAGCTTTTGTACTGACACGTTTGTCTATCTCACTGTGCTACAGACAGAGAGAAAGTTTCCTAAACATTTACTGTAAATCAAGTTCGACTGTGAAACAAAGATATACATTCCTTCTCAAAGAAAGTCAATCACTGAAAAAATGTAATCTCCACATTCTTCACCATCCTACAACTTCACCTTCCTGGTACTGTTGAGATTTTGTGGTAGATAAGAGACGAGATGGTATCTGTATTGTGGCTACAATCACAGTCTACTATTATAGCCACCTTTGCATCAGACAATACATCGTTTTAACTGTAGACAGCTGTGATGGGTTTTACAACAGCTGGAAGTGATACTTTCAAGATCTGGAGAATTTTATCTTCTTTATACCTGCTGCTGGAATTCCACAACAAGCTCTCTGTGTTTTGTCTGTGAATTATCTGCAACAGCTAACTTTGTCTTTGCGACAATCTGCACACACTAAAAATACCAAATCTGGTCAGTTATTTTAATACATGTAAATTAAGTTTTAAAAAAAAAGCAGCATGACAAAGATGAAGGGAGCATATAAAAGGTTTAGCAGTCTATCCTGATGGTAATTTTTAATGTTTGTACAAAATTTCAGCACAACATCCAATACTTGGAAAGACACTTGACGTCTGAGAAAAAAAAAAAAATTCTTTCCTGGAGATGCAGAGATGTTGGACAGGATGCAAGAATTTCTGTGATGCACAATTTCTTACAAAGTCACTCAAAAGACACTAAACATGAAACATTTAAAACTTGTCCAGCAGGATAATCTCCTTCTTAGCTGTTCATCCTCACTGTATGCTAAGTGCCTACACTTTCACCACAGTGTGCTAATGTATAGTTAAATGCATTACTTACAAAACCTTTGTCTCTTCAAAACATTAGAGATCAATGTAAACATGTCATGAGGTGAAAAAACGACAATATAGCCATGAGTGTTTAGGACTTGCTCACAGACATAATAAACACATTGTTATCTTGGTGATAAATACAAATACATGGCAACTATGAACCTGGAAATTAAATCTTTACTTTGCAGAAAAACAACTACTCTTTTTTTCTTTTTGTGAAAGTGGTCAAAAAATATAATATGTGTCAGTCTCAGCATGTTCATTTAAAAACAAGTCAGAAAGCAGAAAAAAGCAAACATCTCATGATGAAATAAAACAAGTGGAAAATCTCAGCCAGAGAGATTTTCACCACTCTTTGCTCATTAAACTGTGGCTACGCAGTCTGTATAACCCACTGCAGTGAGCTGTCAGCCATTGAACCTACCAACGATGTACCACGTAACATCATCTACTGGCTAAGTGAAGCCCTGCAGGTGCATGAAGACAACAGTGAAGAGAGAAGCTTAGAGTCCCAGCTGAGGTGTTACAACTTGTGTCTGTTTAATTAAAAAGGATGAAAGTGCTGGACTCAATTATGAGATACAGGACATTGTTTGAGGCGCATTATGGTAGTTGAATTCACTCAGTAGATGAAGTTAGCATGGCCTGATCTTTTGTGTTCACATGGCACACAAGCATGACCAATGAATGACTTTGTCAAGTGAAGGTGCAGCATGGGAAAAGAGCTGCAGCACTCAGGGAGCGCAGGTGGAGGTTTGATCTCACTGCTGCTCAGACATTTAAATGTCCTCCTGTTTTATATTTGTTCACTTGTTTGGAGAAAATCTAATTCAAATTCATTAGAATTAGATGACGGGGTAAAAAATAAACTTGACATGCATGATAAAAAGCATTTAAACTGTATGAATTTGACATAAAATGGATCGTTTTCTTGGTCTATTTTTTGATAATGTGACCCTAAGTTTCACCATCTTGTCAAATATGACAAGGCCACTGCAAAAAAAACTTCGGCAAACACGCAGCAAGCTTTGTTTTCCTCTTTATTGTGGTTATCAGAAACATAGCTGGTCCATAGCTTGTTTCATAGCTACTCCTTGACATTGAAAATAAAGCCATTGTTGCACATTGAGTATCTTCTCTATTGTTGGGTTGCGCCTGGGCCAAATTACGTCAGATACATTTTAATTACACACTCTTTACACAGCTAATCTAAAAAAAATATGCTGTTAGAGAGCTGCAGCAGAATTAACCATCATCAGCTTGCACAGGGGCTTTTTATCCTGCTTTCACCAGGTGTGATCATCAGAGCTGTATGGAGGAAATCTGCAGCCCTCAGTTCATCCTGTGAAACAATAAGCAATTCTTATCTCAGAGCAGAACAGATATCTGCATTCTCTTGTCTGAGGACAATGTCACACCAAACTTTGTTCAAAAATTCGGCAATTGAATGTGGCCCCGATTGACCTGCACAGGTGCACATGACTCTTCCTTGTTACCTTAGCCAGCGTTGGAGGACAAATAAGAAAAAGGTGAGCTACTGCTGCTGGACGAGTATTTACTCAGGGAAATGCTTTGCATGTATTTTTTTGTGTGTGTGTGTGCTAATGTTATTACCTTTCTATCTATTCTAATGAATGGCAGAGGTTAATACTAGTTCTCTTTGTACATGATTAAAGCAACAGGTCACCTTTTAAACACTGGAAGAAAGTCAGCAATATTTCTTTTCTATGATTTTTAGTTTCAGTGTCAGTTTGTTTAATTCTGATTTAAAGGTTTGTTTTCCAGCAGACATACAATTTATGTTTGAATTGGAGAACTTTGATCAGTTCCTCACCGTACTAAAACCACATATTTATAGAGTTTGGGAAGTTTCCGAAGCAAACAAAGCTCAGGGTCAAGCTGGCAGATAAAGTGTGAAGAGTCAGGTAGTTCACTGTGCTGTAACAGCTCGTAATTATTTCCAACAGAAACTGCTACCCATCACTTTCTTTGCCAGGGGACAGTGGTCAGAGTCAGGGAGTTGAGTTAAATGTGAGAAAGCAAAAATTGCCTTCATTGTTGCCCCGGCATTACCTATGCAGATCTTTATCAGGAGGGCCGGTGACTCTATTGTGACTGTTTTGCTGGCCTACAATGGCTTTCTGTGCACCCATGCTACCAGGAGATTGGCTGAAATTATATTCTTTTCATGCTTGGCTAGGCTGCAGCTTAGAAACAAGCTGCTTATGGAAGCCAGGGGAAGATTGCTGATAATAGGAGCTTCACATCCAGTTGACCTTTTTCCTACTCTCTTTTGCTCCTTCGCAATAGCTCAATTGCAGTGACAGGAGAAAAGGGAACAATCTGTCCCGTAGAGGACACACAACCTGCACCATCTAAGCCAAAGCCTTGGCACTGAATGGCAAGGTCTTGGCTCCTTGCAACCAATACTGTGATTTTTCAGTGGGCCTAAAAAGGGATTGCCCTGGCTTACTCATTATTTATGTCTGTCATTTTCCACATCTCCTTGCATCTTGTTGCCTACAGCAGGGATTCCAGACCATCAGGTCTCGGACCTGCAGTTGGCCACAGGCTGTTTGCCACAAGGTGGCAAAACATCTGAAAATCCTCAATTTTATCTGCCCTTTGTACGACATATAAATACAACTTTATAGGCAGAGTTACAAAAATATTGCAAAGACTCTGGGAAGCTTTGCTCAAAGTTGGAGGCCTTCATACTGTGATATTACTGAGATAAGTGTCGATAAATATGTTTTGAGGGAAAAAAAAATCAGACTGAAAGTTATCGAAAGAATCTGTGAAACCTGAATTTGTTAAAACTTAACTCAACATTTTGCATTTGTTAGAGTAACAGTACTTATGAGTGACTACTCAATTATGGTTCAAACCTGATTAAAGTTATTTAAAGCCTTTTATCAAGGGTTCAGTTCTAAATAGCAAATGGTCAATATGGAAGAGCCAAAACCTGAAGTTCTTTGTATGGCCACTTGAGGCTAGTTCCAAATCCAAGTAAAGTGTGTTAGATAAATATTAAATATGATACAGGAGACCAGTGCCACACTGGCTCCATATATAACGATCTAGTCAACTTCATAGGCATGTAAACATGTGTGAAACATGTTTAATTTGATGTACAAAATAATCATCCTTAGTAGACCTAAACTACTTCAGATAATTACGTGAAATCTGTTGCAATGACATGTTATCAAAAGCATTAAGTTAGCACTTACCAGTTTTTTAATTAATTTCTGATCACATATGTTAAAGTTTTACAGACCTTATTACAGTGTGTCCTCCTTGTGAGGTTTTGACCACTAGAGGCGCTGTAGAGCAATGTTTTTATGAGTAGGTCCATGTAGCAATGTGTTGCATCTCTTCAAATTTTTTAACACTAATCCACTGATCATAGTAGTAATGAGCCAAACATGGAACAATAAGTTTATCATTTTTTAATTTAATTTAAAGTAACTTTTTACTTCTACCTAACTATCTCTTATTGTCAAAAGTTGCATTCTCTACTCCACTACATGTGTTTGACTGACACACTATGATAACAAGGCATCTCATTAAGTTTTTCTCTATGAGGTTGAGAAAATTTTCCTATATCATAAGCTAAATTAACAATTTAAGAATCTGGAGGATGCATGATCACAAAGCTGAAAAAAAAACAAACAAACATCTATTACTGAGTTCATGAAAAGTTGACTTTTTAGAGATGTGTTATTCCCACAGTAAAGCCACCCGTTTATAGAATATGATGCATTCTGTGGATTAAACAAGCCACCAATATATCATGAAGTAGTTAAAATTGGCTCAATCTTTAACATCTATAGCAGGGAAAAGAAACAAGATTTTAAAACAAACTAGTGGGACTTTCTCTCTACACTTACATGTTCAAAGACCTGCTTCAGACTGAATGCAAAATTTTCTGTTCCAACAGGAAATAAATACAGTGATTCACTAACAGGAAATTACCAAACATATCCCTGCAGTATAAATGTCTTCCAACGACGACCACGTCTTTGAACCTGACATTAAACTGCACAGGGAGGCTATAAAAGCTCCAGAATATCAGTTTGAAGGTAAACTCAGTGTGTCTTGGTGCAAACCTTCTTCCCAGGACAGCAAAAGAAGTTTGTAACATCACCACATCAAAGGAGTTCAGAAACTTTAAATAGAAATATGTATCTATAGAATCATTTATCTATTCATCCGCAGAAGGTTAGAAAAGCAAAAGCTGTTTTAAAATATCACTACAAGAGCAACATTGAAAAATTATTTAAACCTCCCTCCACTTGAATTAGAGCTTCACACTTGGCTAAAACCAGAGTGGCTGCCAATTTAGACCATTTTACATTTGAATACGAACCATTCATCTGAATAACTTATTTATTCAAGTGATTTCAGAATTTTTCATTGATATAAACTATCAGATGGAGTCACTGCTGATCACGGACTGGACTCGTATGATTACAAACTGTATTTACAATGAAATATGTATTCTTTTTAACTAGCTGGCTGGAATGGTTTTCACTGGTCCTCACCAACACTAATAAAATGTCAGATATCTGGAATAAACTGTAAAGCAGCTCTCATGTCATTTTGCAGGTCAGCACATGCACACAATACTGAATTTGAGGAGAGCCGCCAGAACTTAAAAACCTCTCATAATAAATTACATGTAAAGATGAAATTCTCCAAATTGTCTGAATCCTTTATTTTTTGCCACTTGTAACACTCAAACACTCTGTCAGCTCTAACATGAACAAATGTCTTTTGAGTTGGTATTAAAGCAGCCTTACAATAACTCTGCATGGGCAGCAGCTCTCCATTTATTATGCAAAATTTGTGTTGTTGCTAAAATTTGCCAAATTTTCTTCAGAGTTCCTGTTTGTTGAATTTTACCCTATCTAAAAGATTTCCACACAAACTCTCAAAGAGTTAAACTGATGAAGTCTCGCACCCCCCCTTTCAGATAAAAAAACAGGAATAAAAGTGATCCAGGAGATAGCTCTGGCCCTCATGTGGGGGCCAGTGGTTGCAGGGGATATGTATATCTGCAGATAAAGCCTTCTGTTCCGAAACAGTATTTACCAGGCCTTTTTAGATACACATCAGCTGTGAAGCCATGGGTCCAGCCTTCATTATACTGTGTGAATCTTCCCTCATTTAGAGAGGATAGCATCTCTTTTCCTCCACCTCCAAATACCCCTATCCACATTCCCCATTCGCTCTGCACAGCTAACAAGCAAGATGTTGCCATTGATGGTGGCAACATAGCTGGAAACAAATGTCTTTGTTCAGTCTTTCTGCGAGACCCCCCAGTCGTTTGTGACAAACCTCGAAAGAGTCGAGGGATCAAAGGTGCTCAAACAGACGATACAAAGTCAGGTGGGAAGACCTGCAAAAGAGGAGCAGCTGACAAGGCGACCAGATAAGTAAGGAGGGACCCTTTGAGAAGATATCAGAGGAGGAAAAGACAATAAATCACAAAAATATCATATGGCTATCTTTTAAATATTACTGAAAATCAATTCAGTGTTCAGTCTCACGTGAAAATTTTGGTTTTAAGTATAAATTATGAAATTGGATTCAATCTGAAAAAAAAAGACTCAAATCAAACTTCTTGCCTTCTAACATAACATTATATTATTCCTCATAATGCAGTGATTTCTGTGACAGCGGCGAAGTCGAGGGGTGTGTGACATTCTTGCTGATGACCTCTCTCACGGCGGTAATTAGAGACACTGCGTCCTGAGCTTACCGCCCTGCTGAACACGACTGGAGAGACAGAAAAATCCTTTACATCCACGTGTACTGACACGCATGTTAACTAGCTACAAATGATCACAGCATGGCTGCCCTTTGTATGCATGGTTTTACACATACTAATTCAAATAACTAGGACTCTGTTTTCTAAATTTTACTCTCAAAAAGAATTTCATGATTCTGCACCCTCTGATGTATTTGCCGTTTAGGTCAGACGACAGCCTCTCATTGGCAAGATGCTCCCTGTGACACTCTATTGACATTTTTCCCTTGAGAACAGAAGGCCCGGGAAGCATAAACATTGGCTTGCAAGGCGTGCACTTGCGCTGATGTTGAGATGGGACCATTCCCCTATCAGATTTCCGTCATATTTCTCCGGCTGACTAGACTAAGCACAAGTCAGAGGTATGAGCCGATAAAGGGTGTCTTTCACACAGCAACAACACGTACCAGTGTGCTTATCACCTCAGAGCCTAACATGCAATCACAAGGAGGACAGGGGGAAGATTGTTACATTTGGTGATTTGTTTTTTGTTTTTTTTTTGCTTTTGGGCACTGATAAAGAATGTGGAATCTGAGCAGGAAAAGCCCATCTGTGCAGGCACGACATGAGCCGCTGCTGAGGCAGGCCTAGATTTGTGCCCCTATGTCTTAATGTAAATAAAATGCTTTGTTGGGTGGCAACTGAAATAAACACAAAAGGTGCAACGAAGAGTAGATCCAGCACAAAGAAATGCTGAAAATTAGATAAAGCATTTTCAATGCCTCCAAAAAAGAATTTGTTTGCTTGTTGTGTTGCATATTCTGCTTTCAAAAAGGAAAAACAAAAAAACATCTCATGGACAGATGTGACGAAGGGAAAAGAGAAGAGGAAATGTTTAAGAGTATCATAGCAGAAGCTGTTTAAAATAAAGCATAAAAGGGGCTTTTATTTCCACTAAAATGTTCTGTGAGCTTTGAGTCTGAAAGCCACTGAGGCTCAGACTCGCCTTTATTCCTTTAGCTGTAATGGCAGCAATTAAAAAATATAAGGTAAACTTTTAAACAGCCTTTTCTCCGGCATGAAAAACACTGTGTAGCAAAATGGTAATAATATATTCATCCCTAGGTAAACATCCCTGCCATGTCCTTTATAAACAACGGCGGTGAACAAAATGAAAGTGATAATTTCTCTCCCTTTGAGAATTCTCTTCTTTAATTCTGACAGTAAACTCGTGGCTGTTACGGGGTGTTAAGTAGGATTTAAAACTTGTCAGACAAGACATGTTTGAAATTGCTTTAAATAAGTGCACTGTGTTGCTGTCAACCACAGGCTTAGAGGAAAATATCCCTACAATTGAAGCACTCATCTGGGCTCAGAGAGCTGTGCCCCAGCAACCGCGCCAAATTCTTCCCCCTGCTTGCAGACTCTAAGCCCTGTGAGCCAGCACCCCCTGCTGGACTGAGGCTGCACTGCCACAGTCCTGATGCACAGAGAGCCAAAGATGATCCTTTGCTCTTTTCATCTGCATGGTTAACTTCGAATTCTAACATCATGACTTTAAAACAGCATAAAATGGCGACAGGTTTTCTCACAGTTGGTGAAAGTGAGTCAATTCTAGATTTAGTCTTTATGTAAAAGTCTAGCCTTGAGCATCTTCTGAGACTGTTTTGTGTAAAAATAAACTAGCTCAGTCATCTTCAATGGCACAGCAGAGCCAACCAGAGCCTCCAGTGGCTTCAACCAAGGCAGCAAACTTCCACCTTCCTACCACTATAACTTAAAATGTCTAATATATCAGTAATGTTACTGCTGCTGGATCACCTCTATTATACTCTAATAATAGATGGTTACTTAGTAGTTAGTTTTTTTAAAATAAATTGTGAATGCTTCAGTGTTTTCTCTCTCAATTCTATTCCGTGAGTAAATATGGTTTAGAGAAAAGACAATTATCAGTATTTCCTCACTGAAAAAAAAAGCAACAATGTGATTTTAATTTCAAAGCCCCAGGAGGTCCTCAGATTCCACCTTAAGTCTTTTCATTCCTGTGGCCTGTAAAAATCTGCTCAGATCTACTGAGGAAATATTCATTCTGCAATTGGGGTAAAAACTGCACAGAATTTCCTCTCACTTCACTCACAGTGTGATAACTTTTCGGGGTGATTGCTGCGAGGACTTAATTGCTGATAAGTCAGGCTTCATCCTCTCTGTGAGCTCATTGTCACTGAGAAAGAACAGAGTCTAATCTGTCACAGGAAAAGAGTACTTTTGTAAAGTGTAATAAAAGAGAAATGCAGCACAAAAGCTGGCATTATTTGATACATTATTTTTTATGAGTTCAGAATTGAAATACCTCAGATCGCGGAGAACATTTACTTTTTTTTAAAATAGTTTCATATTGTTTTCTCTTGTTTAAAAGGACAATTACTCTTTAAAATCAAGCAGAGCCATAAACAAGCAAACTAAATCAAACACTATTTACTCCTGCAAACCTGAACCTTTATAGCATGACATGTTTTTTTTTAAATTAGTCTGAAACTATTTTGATATGTGATTGTCTTCTCAACCCAAAAAATTTTCAGCTTAACTTTGTTCAATATAATTTTTAAATAAATATCTTGAGTATCTTAAAAAAAAATTTTAAATTTTCCACCGTTTTCTGATGTTAAAAAATCATTTGAGAAAATAGGCAGCAGATTAATCACTTATGTAAATTTTTTGCATCCATATTTTTTTCAAAGCAACACCAAATTAAAAAATGTTCCTTTAATGCTTTCACTTAAATTTATCATCATGCCATTCTCTGTGGGAGACAGGAAGAGGCCACAACAAGGCAGGATTACCCACATTTGTCTGCACACAAACAGCCCACATGCTACTGCAAAGGGTTAAAGCAGCTGTTGTCAAGTCCATCACACAACTTTTTGTATTAGTGCAATAACTTTGGCTGCTGGGCCTCACATTGCCAGTATTTCCCAGTGAAAAGAGGAGGGAAAGAAAGAGCGGGGTTGTGATTTGAGGGACTAAACGTCTGCAGCACCTTGTCCTATGATCTGGCAGACTCTCCTGCCAAGACGAGTCTTTATCATACAAAGGGATTAGATTGCCCAGTGTAAGTGCCTTCAAGTTATTAGCACCTTCTTATACAAAGTATAACAGCAAACCCAAAGACATTGATTGCAGGGAACAGTTCAAATATGATTTCCTTATAGCTATTAATATGTATGCCTTAAATAGAAGCACACCGCTAAGCAGCTTATGATATTATGAAAAGAATGTTCCCTCAGGGGCATAATATGCCAGCAGTGACAGTAAGGAGAGATTCGTATTTACCCAGATTGGCTGTACTTACGTCAAGCATTCTCAGAGCTTGTGGGAGGGAAGATGGGGCAGTGGCAACAGCTCGGTTTCGATAAGCACTTACCGTGAATAAAAGACAAGCATGAAAGTGAGGTTTAGCCTCTTTAAAGATTCCCGACCAAATGTAGAGGCAGATAGGGCAGGTGCCTTTGGTTCCGGACGTGATTAGCCGTCTGTGCAGCACTGTTCCCACAGAAATGAGACATAGCAGAGACATTGTCCAAGCTTGTCCAGGTGGGGGACCTGTCATCCCAAACCAGAGCTTAGCAGTGCAGCGCTTGGAGCGAAAGATTAGGACCCAGGAATTTAGATTTTTCTTTTTTTTTTTCAATGAATGCTTAATTCTAAACTGTTTTTTTTTCCTCCTCTTCCTCCTGCCTGCTTCACACCAGCTTTCATTCTCGTTTATTCATCATTACCTTCATAGTGTATTGATCATTTCTACCTTGTCTCTCATGCCTCGTGATGGCTTTATACGCCTCTGTGTCATGCAGACATTTTTAGGTACAAATGTTCTTGACAGACACCACGACGTGCATCAGGGAAAATATGACTCTGTGCTCTCTTTCTGCTGCTTTGTTGAGCAGAATGTAACATATTACAAATGAACGCTGATCTGTTTAACTGTATTAATTCTTTCTTATCACCCAAGCTTAGATCATCTACAGGAGAAAATGATCCTTTGAGGTGCATCAAGCTCAGATCCTTCGAACACTGACACATTAATTAGGCGAACCAGGGTTTTACTCAGTGTGTTTCATTGTTACATCTGATTTGCTTTTGGTTTGTGGTTACAGGACTCGTCAGCACAAATCCGAGGAACGGAGAAATTAGGGCAGGGAAATGTAATGCATAAAAACTATCTTTTTAGTTAAGGTGCTCTCCAACTGCTCCGTGAAGCGGGTAAGCAGTCAAACATGAGGAGTCAAAGTTATTTATAAGTGCATCAATGTAAACCAGGGGCCTCACTATAGAAATAAAATGTCCTAACTGCTTAAGTTTTAAAAGATGGGAAAAACTTGGCTTAGGATAAGAATTTAGCTATGACAGAACTATATGCACTGAAGAATATTCTAAAATAGAAATTAAAATTATTGGCAACACAATTGCTATTAGATCTGTATGGCAAAGACAATAAAGATGGAGAACAACATGAAAACTAAAATATTATGATGGAGAGGATACTCAAATCATATAATGACACTTTAAATTATTCTTAAGTGCTTTTTTTAAAAAAAAAAAAAAAACTATCCCTCTTGTGTTGGAGTACAACATCTGTCTTAATGCACCTACAGTCCTTAAAACTCCTCATGCTGGGTCAACTGCATCTTTAGCCTCTTGCTGCCTAAACTCTTTGTCCTCAGCCAATAATTTTGAATAAAACTTTACATTAAGGTGGAGGTTTGTTTATTAAGGTATTCAGTCCACAGCTGTTTTATAATATACAATCAAAATCATTTTGATAATCACAAGGAAATTATTTACAATAAAATTTGTCTTTCTCCAATACTGTCCCTTGGTGGGGCTTTAAGGGGCAAAGAATCAGATTTACTGCCCCAAAGCTCAGAATCTATCTGTGATGGATCAGCAGGACTATTGATCAATACCAATGACTTCATGACTGCTTTGCAAAAAGATTTGTAGTTTTTCAATCCAATTCTTCCAGCTTATTAAAGCTAATATATACACATTTCATGTCTCTACTAACCTTTTCTGTTTGCTGTTTCAAAGACTTAAAGGTACAAGCATTAATTACATATAGTGTGATATATTTACTATCACCACAAATGAGGTGTAAGATCTGAATGGTTAGCTTACTCAGCTCTACTGCAAAGACATGACTTCACTGTGAAAAAAATAACATTGCTCATAAGAATCAGGATGCATGACACATTTAAAGACTGTGCTGAATATTTGTGCAGGAGGAGATGATCAGTGCTGCTGGAGCCAACATAAAGCTGTAGCGGGGAGTACACAGAATAACATGTAGACAAGTAGAAAAGTCAAACGATCATAACCAAACAATAATCAAACATGTTTGTAATCAGATCAACTTAAGGTTCATAACAAATGGTACATTTAGAGGTGGAGGACGTAATTTACACACTTAACTAACAATAGAGAATTATTATCAGCCACATGTTTTGAAGTATTTATCATAAACGTACATATTCTGCAGAAAAAGTCATCTTTTGATTATGTGTTTTAGACATATATACTGTATACATGGGGAAATTATAATATGTAATTATCATTATTAAAATTAATGTGCAAGCAGCCTGTTAGTACCTCACTTCAACAAGCTACTGTTGCTACAAAGTTCTGTTGTTATAAAACTTAAAAAATCTTGCTCATTCTCTTTCCTCTTGTTATTTAAAAAAGCAAAAATTAAGCTTACACAGAAAGGCAAGAATAAATAAAATACTTTTTAAAATGCAGTTAAGTATTAAGTACCATCAAATAGAAATAGTTAAGTACAGCACAAGTTCAAACATATATTTTTCATAATATTGAGTGAAGATTGATGATTGATTAGCTTTTATAAAAATGGTACGATAATGTCACATTTGTGAACGGCACAGTGAAACTCAGCATGATAACAGTTTCACCACACAGTGACACGGCCATCGAATGGGCGTCAGTCGGCTAGTTTGCTGTCTATTTTCATCAGTAGACTTCAGGAAGTGGAGCAGTGTTAGTTTATAGCTGATTTTTCATTTGGATTAATATAACTCATCATTGCAACCATTTCTTCATGCATTCATACATTGAAGCATGAATAAAAACATCATCTGTGGTTCCATCAATGTAATGATTTTCTTCTTGGATAATAAATCCTGACCTGTAACGATGTGAAACCAAGGTGGCGTCATATCTTTGCTGTTCTATCCAGCCACTAAGTGCTGGTGACCAGCAGCAAGAGCTCCACAGGCTGATGTGCATATTCATAACCAATCACATCTGTCACAGTCACAACATTCTCCGGGGTCAGATCAAGGCACACTGATATTTCATGTGGCCTATTTCTACCGAGCATGTCACAAATTATACAAATTTTCACATCATAAATGTAGCCTGGTGCAGAATTAGAGCGGTCATACTTCTTAAATTTTCATCTCAGATATCAAAATAAATTGCACAGTGGTTGCAAGTTGCATTATAATATGCAGCTCTATGCAGAAAATGCTATAGCAGACAGGCAGTCACAGTGTGACCCTAAATGTGCAGTTAACCATCCACACAATCACAGTGCAGAGTAGCTCTTCCTGGGTCAATTCTCACCCTTATGGCAAATGACAAAAATATGGTAATATGCGTATTGAGATTGGACTAAGCACCTCCTGAACAAGCCTGAACAATGATCTCACCCTGACCCTAATGTTTATCGACTCAATTATCCTTCTATCTCCACATTGGGACTGTACACTTGGGCTACTTATTTGTCCTGTGTAAAAGATGAAAGCGAGTGAAAAGTGTGGCGAGGAAAAATGAAAAAATGAGGGATGGGGAGAGAGTCAAAGAGTTTCATTTATAAGAGGAGGGAGGTATTATGAGCACATTTATCCAAAATTGGAAAATAATGAAGAAAGATTAAAGCCCTCCCAGTATTTTAGATGTTCCAAATGGACAACCGGTCCTGTAGTTGACAATGGACCACAGAGAGTACCAGACACTATTATGTGCCTCAAATGAGAGAGTGACAATGTGAAAGCCTCTTTGCAAGATAGAGGGAAAGAAACTTGAATAAGGTCTACTTGTGCACATCCCCTTTTATACATTTGTGCAGTGTAACAAGACAAGAGATAAGCGCTCACTGTCTTAAATGAAGTAGAAAGTGTAAAGAGGCTTTTACATCGCCCATTTTGGCTGTTTTATACTCCACCTTTGCAAGTGCAGCAGCTCTATCCATGCTAGTCATGCTGAGCCCTGATTCCTCTGTTTCCCTGCAAAATGTGGAGCAGACACAAACATGCATGTAGCTGGTTCAGTCACCTCACTGCCCCTGATTTACCTCCAAAATGGAAAAAATATCCTTTACTGTCTCTATTTCATTGCGCGCTCTTGAATCAATCTGCTCCTGTGAGCCATGTGTGCAGTTTCGGCTGCATGTGACAGGTTGAGCATTTTGTTCACGAAGCTGGACGAGAACTAATGCCATCACCTCGACCGAAGCTGAGAAAATACAGACAACCAGGTCACAGAAATTCTGTCACAACTTATTGGGCACCTAAGAGTGTGGGAAATCCTATGGTGCAATATTTTTCTCTGTAAATCTCAAACTGTGAATAACACAAGCCAAGCAATTTAAGCAGGAAGGTCATAGCAAAGTAAAGCAGCAAAATTGCCAGGAAAAAAAAAAAACGGGTTTTCTGAGAGAGTGAAATAGATGAGAGATGAAGGGAGATGAAAAGTTGACGGGCTACCCAGGCAGGTCTACAAAAAGTAATGAATATCCCTTGGTGTGGAGCGATTTTGAGGAACTGTCATTCTGAATGAAGTGAGATAAAAATTATATTTCGCCCAGATAAAAAAACCCCAACCAATACAAAAGCAGAAAGGACATATGTCTGCCTGATGCTGCCCTTAATCCAAGACAAGGCCTGACAGGCTGCACCATCAAATGTCAGAGCGACTGAAGCATCAAAACAGTGTGATTATACAGCAGGTATGGCCAAAATAAAAACAACAGCACATTCAGAAAAGATACACAAAACTAACTTGAACTATGAATATAATGTAAAATACTAATTAATGCTCATCTCCATCAACTTTTAATTGTATGCTAGGATAGTTTTTATTGATAAAGATTAATTAAAAAATTGAGATAATTATGTTAGAAGTCCAGCATGGAACATCTATATATTTTCTGTAATCAGACTGAAAAAAAAAAATAAATGAACAAAACATTCCCAGTCGAGTCACTATAAAAACATTCAAATTAATTTTTACTGCAAATTACAGACAGTACAGTTTGTATGTTTTATATATATGATGTACATATTTCTACAATACATTTTAAAGTGGCCATATCTTGATGCGAGGGTGGAGCTGTGAAGGACACACATTGCTACCAATGACAGCATGAAGCCAAGCAGACATAGCCAACGTGTCACTCACTCAAAGCAGCTATGCTTTTTATAAAACATAACTTTAACCCTTACTATAATTCAAATAAATGAGTTATATAAAAATGCAACTCCGTACGGTTTTTATAAGGGAAAAAATCAGAGAGCAAAACTGTGTTCTGTACCAGACTGTGAACTTGTTCAATTGTGCTGTAAAGTTGGGCATTTTAATATGGGGCTCTATGAGGATTGTATTGCTAGCTCGTCTGCCTCATGCAGCTAATTTTTAGTACTTCACATAGGCTATAAAACCTTAGGGTTGTTTCTTGGTTTTAACTGATAAAACTGGGTAATTTTATGGACTGTCTGACATTTTCCAGCCATGATTTTGGTAGCAATATGAGGCATTTTTGTGCCAAAACATGCTTTTTCCAACCCGAACCAAGTGTGCCCGACCTGACATTAACCACAGCTTTAATAAGTAAGATGATGGTATTTTTATGTATCCAGGGTTTGCAGAGAGATACAATGCCAACATTTAGTCTGTGGATTGGGTTGAACTGTAACATAAAATAATTAAAATGAAGTCTGAATGAAAACTGACATTCAAGGTTATTGTCTCAATTGGCCTGAAATGGACCAGATGGCTATCAGCTTTAAAACATTCGTGTCTGCATTAAGCAGTCAAAAATGTGACCTCTGTAAATTCAGACAAACTTTTTCCCTCCCTCTAATCAATTTAGTATCTTTGTGAGCGCAGAATGAATTGAGCAGCCATAGATTTTTGCCTTGTGTTGTGGAAAATAACGTGTCCTTCGCAAAAGAATACAGCCATGCTTCTCATTCCAAACTCTTAATGCTTTTTCCTTGAATAAATCATCCACATCTATTGACTCCTTTTCATTCTGCAACACAAACCCGCCATTCAGAGAGAAAAGAAAAGAATCTGAATTACTTCAAGCTGGAGAGTTACCTTGCAAAGAACAGAATTAAGGACCATTTGCCAATATTGTGGATCAACTATGCTGAGAATAAAAGCTGCATTCTTGTGTTACCTGGCTGGGGAATAAAGCCACAATGGACTTCAAACAAGGACCAGTGCACAATCCACCGAGTGATTTTTACTTGAGGGACCTTGGACTTTTCACAACAAACATCTTCCAGCAAAGACGAGCATAAAGGGAAGCGTTTGAATAGTCGTTGTATTACCCTCTTGCCCTTTGTCAGGAAGAATGTAGGCTGTTCATTGTGTGTCAATGGATGACCTCAATCTCATAATTTATCATTGTGGTGCTGAGAAAGTTAAAAAGCTCCCTCTGGAAACAGTTGTTTTGCATTGTTCACCAGCTGCTTGGTGTGGTTTATAATACACCACGTGTGCTTGCATTTTGGATACCTTCATGTGCCCTTGTCTGTTGTGCAATGGTTTACTAACACAAAAAAACCCAAAACAATGATGAGCGAGGCATAAATAATACCCAACCTGTCTGCAGAGTCGAGACAAAATTAAACTCAAGATGTTTTTTCCATCTTTTTTTTTTAGCCACACAAGAGAGGTTGCCAAAGTTTCAGGCTCTGATTTGACACACATCTTTAAAAGACAGAGTCAAAGTGCATATGAGGGTCTGATGTCGGTGTGCTTCATTGTCAGTACTGTAAGCCGGCTGACTATCCCTGCTGCTCTTAAAGGTGCCCACACTCCCACCTGAGTGACACTCACTTGAGCTCTGCTCCAGTCTCTAGCCCCTCTAACAGCAAGATAAGACTCTTATCACCTCCAAGAGTGAAGATTTGGCCTCAATCCAAGAGAACCAACGGAGCAGCAAAACCACTGTCTAGACACTTAAGGTGAACTAAAAGCAACAATGCTCTGTTTGACAGGAAATACTAAAGGGCTGTCGCTGAGGCACGGCACGCCGAGGAGGCTGTAGTTCAGACAATGTCATTGTGCGAGAGCGCCTCACCAAATCCTCTTTCCTGCAGTCAGTTTTCATCACCATCTACCATGAAGCTTCTGCAGGACAGGGTCCACGCAGTTTTTCCCAGAATGCCATGCGGTGAAACAGTGTTAATTGCTACGGCACACATCAAGGTGCTGAGGTCGCCTGATGGAGTATTATATCCCAGGAGATTAAAGGTGCCCTTGTGAAGTTTTATTGTAAACCAACTAAAGTTCAGTTTTCACTCAGTGTTTCTCACTTAATGTTGCTGCATGTATTCTTTAGGTTTGTCAAACATTTCAAATGCTTTTATTTCCTTATAAACGTCACTGAATCTGTTGACAGGCCGCTGTTTCTGCAACTCAGGAAGAGAAAAAGTCACAGAACGCATCAAAAAAATTCACAGTGCCTGGATAATGCAGAGGTACTTGCTGTTAAAATAAACAAAACTAAACTAAATGTGATTAAAAACAATTTGCTGCTGCTAAAATTAGCTCACCTGATGTGCAAAAAGCTCACCTGTCCCTTTTTCTCTCTCACACTTTCTCTAGCTGTCTCTCTTTTAAATCAGTCTTAAACCACTTACAAAAATATGTCCAAAAAGGTATTTTTTGATTAACTTCAATGGGAAAAAATAAAACTACGAGAACAGAAAACTAGTTAGGTGCTTGTCCCAATCTGGAAGGTCCTGAAGCTGCATTTATTGGTGTATTTTGTTTGGGCTTTAGTTTACTGTCATTAAAACAAGTCTGTCTTGGATTTAAATTCGCTATTCCAGAATCCACTGGTCAACAACAATTTTGTACAAAATGAAAATAAATCACTACAATCCTTAAACTTGCTAAAGTGGATGTGATCAATCAAAACTGCGTTATTTTGTTACAGTATTAACATTTTTGTTTATTACTTTTGTTAGGTATAACAGTATAGCTTGATTTTTTTCCCCACACAACAGTGTAGTAACTAATAAAAATCAAAGCCAACTTGATGTTCAGAAGTCTGAAAAGATTAAAATGTTCATACAAAATTTAAATTTATTAAAATTATATTAGGAGAAAAATGTAATGTAATGTAATGTAACGTAATGTCATGCAATATAATGTAATGTAATGTCAGAAATGGTTGAATTTACAAACTGTACAGACCAACAGCATTATTTTGTAAAAATGTACTTAGTTATTTACTTATTACATCGGCAAGTACATTACAAAGACATTTAAACCGTGAGCTTCAACAACAAACGGCAAAGTGCTGCCATCTCGTCTGTGCATCAGTTTGTTGTGGTAAGGTTCGTCTTAAAAACAAGGCTGAGCAGTGAGAGATAACAGCAGCTGTGGGTCGAAGCGTGCAGCAACACGAGCCTATTTGTGTTATCTAACACCTCTTCAGGTAAAAACTCACCTGAAGGTTGTTTTTTTTCTCCACACTTTGTTTTAGTAGTAAAAAAACAACTTCAAACCAGTCAGACACTGGCTTTATGCACAGAATGCATGATCTGGCTATAAGTTACTTTTATAAAATATCAGCTTGACTTAGATTTATTCTGTACAGTAAAAAAGGGATGTTATGTTATGAAAATGCTTAAAATTACACAAGTAGTTTGCCATAAATGGATATTGGCTACTTGTGCAATTAAAAAAAAAGCTATTAAGCTGCATACAGGTGTGCAGGACGCTGCAGAAAAGCAGCAGTCCTGTTTCTAATAAATAAATTACATGGTGTTGGATCAGTGCATAAACTTGTGTAAATGCTGACACCATATACAGAGTTTAGGCTGCATCTGGGGCATTTCTGCTATTGGTATAGGAATTCGGACTCAGTAATTAAGGCCAAATCAATCATTTTTAACTATGTTAATCACAGGTATATTCATATGTATGATTGAGGGATTAAAGAAAAAAAAAGATTCTGTGAGTTTAATAAAGTGGTCAGAAAAACTACTGATGTAAATTAACAGTTAAAAGCACAAGAAAATTATTTAAGTCCTCCTTGACTCAGAGAGGTGTTTTGCTTATTGTTACTTTGCTTAAAGTGATGTACAAGTACAGTTTTACATCAGAAGGCTGTTTTACATATTTTACAAATTTTATCTCTCAACTAAGTATATCTACTGAAGACAGAAAGTTTACTTTCACTCACATTAAACCAGGGTGTGCGACGTCTACCTACAAGCCTGATTTTGTGATATTACAAGTGATTTGGTAGCCAATCATGGCCCAGTTTATAACTTACACAAATCTGCAGTGTACATTCACAGAAAAAAATCTTTAAGAGAAGTCTGCAGTATCAAACAGTTAAATGAAATATATTTTTAAATTTAAATATTCTGGATTTTTCATTGACATAGAGGAATAAATATACTTTTTTTGTGGGAAATTCAATAACAAATCAAATTCTAATTGAAACCATTCTTTTATATGGCTTATAACAAGTGTGTAGAATATATTTAATATAACAGAATGTTGTCTGGTGTAGGTCTGCATATTAATAGGTTAATAGATATTGTGTGGAAAAAGTAGACAGAAATAAAACGTTAAATTGTAATTTTGAGGAAACAGAAGGACAGTAATAGGTAGACAAAATGCAAACATTAGAGGAGAGTCCCAACAGATTTTAAATTTTAGTGATGTGACCCTCTTGCTTACATTTGGGTGGGTTAGTACCTCTAAGCGAGCGGTGAATTCCCTGGCCACATGTGACCCCTACTGGTCACTATAACATTAAAGCTCGCCTGTTCACACACCTCCTTTAGCTTTGCCTGTCTTCTTTTTAACTGCAGAAGTGCTGACACAGTCAAATAAATAGTCGAGGTGTGTGGACCAGCCCTTCCTTTGCAAAAGATATGGTACTCGTGTCCTGTCAACAGATTCAAGAATGCACTGGAATGCGGCTGCTGATTTTCAACTTGACCGAGCCAAACCCAATGCAGGACAAATCAGAAGGCAAATTGGATGTTTTTCCCTTTTTTTTTTTAATAGAAGTCTTTAAGTTCAGCAAAATTTCACATAGCCAAGCCTTTTCTGGGGAGTGTGTCGGGGAACACTGTATTCACTTGCATGTGAATGTGTCGCCTCTCATCATTTGATTGAGCCCTGCCAGTCTCGATCGCAGAGGATTCCACAGTCTGCCCGTGCCATTTACTGCCAGGGCCCTGAAATCCAAATTGACCCAGACAGATGCACAGATGGGGTCTTTTTTTAAGCAAATAAAATATTGAAATTAGAAATAGAAGCCAGAAGACACTTATGATTTTTTTTTATGTGCAAACTGCAGAAAAGTTTAAGATGAATGATGCCAGAACTGAAACTCCATATAATTGTATTCAAACACATGAGATATAAGCTACTACCCTCATTACTACTGCATGACGCTGTTATACATCTAATTTATTTGATAAATCTGTTACGATGGGAATGGAAAATATACAAGAAACCACTGTGGAGCCATCTATGTATCTTAATAAATAGTCTTTAAAAATTTTAAGTTAGTAATACACAGTATTTATAAACTGAGGTAGCTCTGATGCTGAAAATATATTAATGTGCAATTCTGTTAAAGCTCAGAGGAAAACATAATTAATACTTAACAAAAATTTACCACGAGACAATAAGTCAAAAGAGAAAAAGGAAATTATGTCATAATGTTACTTAATACATGACAATGTTGCTTGATAAAGCTGTTTTTAATGTTCAGTCAACACATCAAATTATCCAGCTTTTCTTTTCAGCTTTTAGCAAGTGGAATTTAACAGAGGATATATGCTGTAAAAGATGAAGGATTTATCCTCTTCTGGGCCAGCTTCATTAAATACTCTGTATGAGATGTATGAAAAGATTTGTACACACTGAGCAAGCTGATGTTGAGTGTGAATGCTGGTTTTGGCTGAGAGGATATCAAATTCAAGTCTATCAATGCCATCTAGTGGAGGGAGGAAATTTAACTTGATCTCTCTGCCTCCACTCTCCATAACAAATAGAGACTGTTGTCAAGTATTAATAAAGTACTTTTTTTTTGGTCACCTTTTGGACCTTCAAACTGAGTCTGGCCAAGCACCCAGCTTCAGGAAGAGAACTGGACTGCTAAGCTTCACCAGCTGTTCATACATTCATTCTTATCTAATTATGATGTCACATTTACTAAAATTTAAGTTTAAGTTTTATTAAACAGACTATTTCTAACACAGAGATCAATTGTTAATACATATCTAAACCAACAACTCCCACAATACATTTACAATGTATTGTCAGTTTCTTTAATATATGATGGCACCACTAAAACTGTTTGATTTGAAGTTTTTCTACAGTGTGTGACTTCTTGTATACATAGTTTTGATTCTTCTTATTACAAACAATAAACGCATTTTTCTAAAGTCTTTACATGAATATTGTTTCATTTTAATTAAATTTGCTGAATAAAATACAAAGCTCTCTTCGTTTTTGCTTTTGGGTTTTTTGTCATTATAAATTATTTGTGAGAACTGAAAGTACATTTAATCCATTTTAAGTGAGTTGATAACACATTAAAGTTTGCAGATGGAGAAGGGATCTGAAGACTTTTCGGCACCACTGTGTACATGGATCACAATACTTATTTTTCTTATTTATTACTCAGCCTACTTTGTATTAACTTTGTAATACTTTTAATACAAAATTTTGCTGTAGAGTGTGAGATGGAAGCATCCTCCCAAAAACCCAAACAAATTAAATAAAAACAAATAAATACATTTATTGAGCTCTGAGATCTCATTATACAAATATACATTTCACATCTCTCACTGTAGTGTAACTGCACAGAGATTTTTATTCTCCTGCATATTTTTTTAACTCAGCCCTGTTTTAATCTCATATTTTATTTTACTCATAGATTTACATCTTTTTAAGCAGTTAGGTTTAAGAAAATGTAAGTGTAAGTGCAGGGAATGCCTTTTTTTTTGGAAGGTGCAATACAAATACTTTTCTTGACTTGCCATGAACCAACATAGTATTTTATCTAGGAGAGTCTGCTTTTTTATTACTGGAATACTTTGAATTTATCAGCAACAAGAAGCAACATCATGCACAGATTTTCACCCCCCACACATGGTAATCTCACACAGTATGTGCTGAATTTTGAATTTGTCATTGGATAGCGAGTGAAAGATGGAGACAGAGAGAAAGTGAGACAGATAACGGGCCACTTGGCTCTTTTAAGTCACTAGATGCAGAAGCAGATGGCAGCAGAGGCAGGTAATAAGACGACAAATGCCCAGAGACACAAATCTACCACTCAACTGTTTCTTTCATTTTCAAAATCAAAACTGTGCTACCTTACGGGCAACCTCAATGGGCAAAGAGCTACCTGAGGCCACCTGGATCCCACTCCAAAGAGTTAGCCAAGACAATTTCCCTCAAATCACCTGCTATCTTAATCTGACAGCCAGACTCGATTACAAGGCGTAAAAATTGCTTTTCTCGCCACCAGCAGTCGTTGGGAAATTATCTTAATTGTGTCATGATTATGCCTCAAAGCTCTGGTGAGAGCTTTACGTTGCTCCTTTCAAACACACAGGAGCACTTCATGAGTGTGAGAGTGCACCTCTATCAGCATTCAAGAGGAGAGAGGAAGAGAGGAAAATAAATTCATCTCCTCTCTTCTCTGTCTGTTCAAGTATTTCACAAACACGCACACATGTAAACCATTAAAGAGAGGAGATTTTTACAATTCCTCATATTGAAAGAGCTAACTATGAAAAAGAAAATACTTGACATTTATTACAAACGCCCCTTTTGATAGTTTATAGGGGTATGAAAGGTATGTAAGTACTTATTTTGAAGAAGAAATTTTCAATTTAAAGATTGATGCCATCTGAGAATGGTGAAAAATATTCTATCTATTGTTCTGGTTAAATAAAACATGGACACTATGTTCGAGAGTTTGGGAGTTATCAGCTGTCTAATTAAACCTCTGGGGGCCACTTGGGCAGCTTTTGTTTTTTGTGGCGCCAATTAAATTAAAATATTGTCCTAAACACTAATTTTAGCTTCAATGTGAGTCAAAAACTAGGTCTTACCTGCTATGCTAAAAAGGCTGATGACAATGTGTTATTTCACAAACAGAGTCAGAAGATTTAAACAGAGATAAAAGAGATTACTATGTTGTAAATCAATGGAAAAATAACAAACAACCATTTTTAAAATCTTTTAAGTTATTTGTACAGGAACATGTAAAATTATATGCCTATAGCTTCTACAGAATTTTGAAAAATTGGGACGTTTCCCTTAAAATATGCACATATCAGAGATACGTGGCTTACACACTTTTTAAAATATATATTTTCCTACCATATAAAATGTACAGTATGAG